>JAIUJO010000053.1:307165-314665 GCA_023846275.1 Vanilla planifolia
AAGGATAAAGGATTAGAGATTAGTGATTAGGGATTTGGGATTAAATTTTATGGACCATAGATTAGGGATTAGGTATTCGGGATTAGGGTTTAAGGATTAAGGACTAGAGATTAAAGATTATGGATTAAAAATTAAAGATTTAGAATTATGGATTATAGATTAGGGATTATGGATTATAAATTAGTTATAAGGAATTACAATTTAAGAATTAGAGATGAGAGATTAGAGATTAAGGATTACAGATTAAAGATTAAGGGGGATTATGGATTAAGGCTGGATTAGGGATTAGGTATTATGGATGAACGAATAGGGATTAACGAATAAGGATAAGAGATTAGTGATTAGGGATTACAAATTTAGGGATAAGAGACTATAAAGGGAGGGATTAACAAAAAGGATAATGGAATAAGGATTAAGGATTACAAACAAGAAGGAGAAGAAGAAGAAGAATAGGTAGAAGAAGAAGAACAAGAACAAGGAGTAGAAGAAGAACAAGAAGAAGTTGATGAAGAAGAAGAATAATAAGAAGAAGAATAATAAGAAGAAGAAGAAGAAGTACAAGAAGAAGAAGAGGAAGATAAAGAAGAAGAGGAAGAAGAAGAAGAAGAAGAAAATAGGGAAGAAGAAGAAGAAGAAAAAAAAAAGAAGAAGAATAAGAAGAAGTAGAAGAATAAGAAGAAGAAGAAAAAGGATAAGAAAAAGAGGAGGAGGAGGAGGAGGAACAAGAAGAAGAGGAAGAAGAAGAAGAAGAAGAAGAATATGAAGGAGAAGACTAAGAAGAAGAAGAAGAAGAAGGTGAAAAGTTGAAGAAGAAGAAGAAGAAGATGAAGATGAAGAGGGAAACAAGAAGAGGAAGAAGAAGACGAAGAAAATTTGGAAGATAAAGAAGAAAAAGAATAAGATGAATAGAGGAAGAAGAAGATGAAGAAGATGAAGAAGAAGAAGAGACAGAGGAAGAATAGGAAGAAGAAGAGGAAGATGAGAAAGAAGAGAAAGAAGAGAAAGAAGAAGAAGATGAAGATAAGGAACAACAAGAAGAAGAGGAAGAGTAAGAAGAAGATGACGAAGAAGAAGATGAAGTGGAAGAAGAACAGGATAAATAAATAGGTTTGGGATCAGGAGTTAGGGTTTAAGAATTATTGGTTAAAGATTAGGGATTATGGAATGAAGGTTTAGAGATTAGGTATTAGAGAATATGGATTAAAGATTAATGAGGGAGGGATTAGGGATTATGAATTAGTGATTTATGTGTTAACAATTAGGGATTAATGTTTAGGGATTAAGGAGTAGAAATTAAGGATTATGGGTTAGAGATTAAGGAGGGAGAGATTATGGAATGTGGATTACGGATTAAGGAGGGGCGGATTGGGGATTAGAGATAAGGTATAAGAGATTATAGATTATGGATTATGGGTGGAGGGATTTTATATTAAGCATTATAAATTATAGATTAGAGATTAAAGATTAGAGATTATGGATTTGCAACTAGGTATTCGGGTTTAGGGATTAAAGATTATGGATTAGGGAGTAGGGATTAGGGATAAGGGAAAAGAGGGCAAGATGATGTGGAAGAAGAAAGAAGAATGAAGTAAAAGAAAAAAGAGGAAAATGATTATAAGTTAAGAATTAGAGATTAAGGATTAATAATGAAGGGACATGGGATTAGGTTTTATGGATTAAGGATTAGGGATTATAGATTAAGGAATAAAAATTAATGATTAAGGATTATTAGCAAGGGATTTGGGATTAAGGTATCATGATTAAGGATTATGGATTAAAGAATAGGGATTAAGAAATATATGATAGGGATAAGAGATTAATGATTAGGGATTTTGGATTAGGGTTTAGTATTGGGGATTAAGGATTAAGAATTAAGGGATTAAGGGATTAATTATTAAAGATTGGTTTAGTATTTGGGATTACGGATAGAGAATAATGATCAAGGATTAAGGATTAGAGATTTGTGATTCTGGATTTTGGATTTAAGATTATGGATTACAGACTAGGGATTATGGATTAAGTGATTAAGATTAAGATTATGGATTAGGAATAAAGGATTAGGGATAAGGGATAAGGGATTAGAGATTACAGATTAAGGAATTTTGAATATAGAATAAGGATTAGAGGTTAGTGATCATGTAGTACTGATTAAGGTTTAAAGATCAGGGATTAGAAATTAGAGACTCGAGATTATGGATTATAGATTATAGACCAGGGATTTAGTATTAGAGATTACGGATTAGAGATTAAGGCTTAGAGATTAAGGATTAGAGGTCAGGCATTATGGATTAAAGATGGATTAGGAATTAGGGATTAGGGTTTCGGGTTTAAGGAATAGATGTTAGGGATTATTGATTAGGGAGGCATGGATTAGGGATTACAAATTTAGGGATATGAGATTTGGAAGGGAGGGATTAAGGAGTAAGGATTAGGGAATAGGGATTAAGCAATATGAAGAATAAGGAGTAGGAGAGGAAGAGAAGGAGGAACAAGAAGAGAAACAAGGACAAGAAGAAGAAGAAGAAGAAAAAGAAGATGATGAAGAAGAAGAAGAAGAAAAAGAGGAAGACAAAGAAGAAGAGGAAGAAGTAGAAGAAGAAGAATAAAAAGAAGAACTGGGGGAGAAGAAGAAAACGAAGAAGAAGAGGAAGAATAGGAAGAAGCAGAAGAAGAAGAAGAGGAAGGCTGAGAAGAAGAAGAGTTAGAACATTAAGAAGAAGAAGAAGAAGAAGAAAATAAAGAAGAGTAAGAACGAGAAGAAGAGGAAGAAGAAGAAGACAAAGAAGAAGAAGACAATGAGAAGGAGAAGAGTAAGAGGAAGAAGAAGAGGAAGAAGGTGAAGAAGTTGAAGAAGAAGAAGAAGACGAAGATAAAGAAGAAGATGAGGAAGATGATGAGGAAAAATTACAAAAGAGGAAGAAGAAGAAGAAGAGGAAGATGTAGAAGAAAAAGAAGAAGAAGAAGAAGAAGAAAGAAAGAATGAAAAAGATGATGAAGAAGAAGAAGAAAACAAAGAGGAAGGAGAAGAAGAAATAGTAGAAGAAAAAGAAGAAGGACAAGAAAGAGGACGAGTAGAAGAAGAAAAAGAAGAAGAAGAAGAGGAAGAAGAAGAAGAAATAGAAGAGGAAGAAGGGGAGAAGAAGAAACAGAAGAAGAACAAGTAGAGGAAGAAGAAGTGAAAGAAGAAGAAGAAGAAGAAGAAGAAGAAGAAGAAGAAGAAAAAGAAGAAGAAGAAGAAGAGGAAAAAGGAGAAGAGGAAAAAGCAAAGACATAGAAGAAGAAAAGAAAAGAAGAAGAAGAAGAAGAGGAAGAAGAAGAAGATGATGAAGAAGAAGAAGAAAAAGAAGAAGAGGAAAAAGAAGAAGAGGAAGAAGCAAAGTCATAAAAGAAAAAGAAAAAGAAAAAGAAGAAGAAGAAGAAGACAAAAGAATAAAAAGAAGAAGAAGAAGTGGAAGAAGAAGAAGAAGAAAAAGAGGACGAGTAAGAAGAAGAAGAGGAAGAAGAAGAAGAAGAAGCTGAGGGAGTAGAGGAAGAAGAAGAAGATGAAGATAAGGAAGAAGGACAAGAGGAAGAAGAAGAAGAAGAAGAAGAAGAGGAAGAAGAGGAGGAAGAAGAAGTAGAAGAAGAAGAAGTAGAAGAAGAAGAAGAGGAAGAAGAGACAAATTATGCATCTGTGGTTAGGGATTAGGGATTAGGGATTAGAGATTAAGGAATGAAGGATTAAAGATTAGGTATCAGGGAATACGAATTAAAGATTTGGAGGTAGGGATTAAGGATTTAGGTTTTGATTGTTAACAATTAGGGATTAAGATTTAGGGAATAATGGGTTAAGGATTAGAGATTGGTGAGTAGGGACTGTAGATTGCGGGATAGGGAGGGAGGGAATATGGATTAGAGGTTAGGTATTAGAGATTATAAATTAGAGATTAGGGAAGGAGGATTAATTAATAGGCATTACATTTTAAGGATTAGGAGATACAAATTAGAGATTATGGATTAATAATTAAGGATTAAGTTTTAAAGATTAAGGATTTAGATTAAGAAGTAGGGATTAAGGGTTAGGGAAGAAGATTAGGAAGAAGAAATGGAAGAAGGAAGATGGAAGAAAAAGAAGAGGAAGAAGAAGAAGAGAAAAAAGTAGTAGAAGAAGAAAAAGAGGAAAAATAAAGAAGAACAAGAAAGAATAAATGTTGAAAGAAGGAAGAACAAAGATGGGAGATGGAAGATGGAAGGTAAAAGGAAGAAGGAAGAAGGAAGAAAGAAGAAGAATGAAGATAGAAGAAAGAAGGAGAGAAAGTAGAAGAAGAAGAAGGAGAAGGAGGAAAACATAGAGAATAAGGAGGAGAAGGAGATGGAGATGGAGGAGAAGAAGAAAGAGAAGGAGAATGAGAAAAACAAGAAGATGAAGAAAGAGAAGAAGGAGTAAAAGAAGAAGAAGAAGAAGAAGAAGAAGAAGAGGAAGAAAAGAAGAAAAAGAAGAAGAAGAAATAGAAGAAGAAGAAGAGGAGGAAGAATAAAAGGAAGAAGAAGAGTAAGATCAAGAAGATGAGGAAGAAAAATTACAAGAAAAGAAGAAAAGTTAGAAAAAGAACAAGAACTAAAAGAAGGGATGGAGGAAGACGAGGAAGAAGTGGAAGAAGAAGAAGAACAAGAAGAAGTAGTAGAAGAAGAAGAAGGAGAAAGAGAAAAGGAAGTAGAAGAAGAAGAAGAAGAAGAAGAGTAACAAAAGGAAGATGAGGAAGAAGAAGAAGATAATGAGGAAGAAGAAGAAGAAGAAGGAGAAGAGGAAGAAGAACAAGAAAAAGAGGACGATTAGATGAATTAGGGATTAAGGATTAAGGGTTAGGGATTAGGAATAGGGATTAAGGAGAAAGGGATATAAGATTAGGTGTTAAGGATGAATGATTAAATATAATAGATTAGAGATTAAAAATTAGGGATTAAGGATTATCAGTTAGGGATTCGAGATTAATGTTTAACAATTAAATATTAGGGATTAAGTAGTAAAGATTAAGGGGTAAGTCATAGAGATAAAGGATTAAGGCTTAGAGATTAGGTAAAAGGATTAGGGATGAAGAGATTATTGATTAGGGATTAGAGATTACAATTATGGGATTATATACTAAGGATTAAAGATTAAAGATTTTTGATTTAGGATTATAGGTTATATAATAGAGATTAGGGATAAAGGATTAGAGATTAGTGATTAAGGATTTAGGATTCAGGATTATGGATTAAAGATTAGGGTTAAAGTATTATGGACTTGGGTTTAAGGTTTAAAGATTAAGGATTAGGGATTAAAAATTAATAATTTAGGATCATAGATTATATAATAAGGATTAAAGATTAGATATTAGGGATTATGGTTTAGAGATTAGAGATTAGGAATTTGATATAAGGGATTAGAGATTTAGGATTAATGATTGGGGATTATAGATTAAAGATGGATTAAGGATTAGGGATTGAAGATTAGGGATTAAAGAATAGTGATAAGCAATTAGTGATTAAGGATTACATATTTAGGGAAAAGAGATTAGGGTGGGAGGGATTAAAGAGTAGGGATAAAAGAATAAGGATTAAGGATTAAAGAGAAGAAGGAGAAGAACAAGAAAACAAGGAGAAATAAGAAGAAGAAGAATAAGGAGGAAGAGAAGAAGAAGAAGAAGAAGAAGAAGAAGAAGAAGAAAAAGAAGAAGAAAAAGAGGAAGAAGTAGAAGAAGTATAGTGAGATAAAGAAGAAGAGGAAAAAGAAGATGAAGAAGAAAATATGGAAGAAGAAAAAAATAAGAAGAAGAAGAAGAAGAAGAAGATGAAGAAGAATGAGAGGTGAAAGAAGAAGAAGAAGAAAAAGAAGAAGGAGAAGAAGAAGAAGAAGAAGAAGAAAAAGGTGAAGAACTTGAAGTAGAAGAAGAAGAAGAAAAAGAAGAGGAAGATTTAGAAGAAAAAGAAGAAGAAGAAGAAGAAGAACAAGAAGAGGAAAATAAAGAAGGAAAAGAAGAAGAACAAGAAGAAGAGAGGAAGAAAAAAATGAAAGAAGAAGATGAAGAAGAAATAAAAGAAGAAGAAGATGAAAGTAGAGGAGGAGAAGAAGATGAAGAATAAGAACAAGAAGAATAGAAGAAATAGAAGAGGAAGAAGAAGCAAAAGGAGAAGAAGAAGAAGAAAGAGAAGTAGAAGAAGAAGAAAAAGAACAAGTAGAGGAAGAAAAGAAGGAAGAAAATGTGGAAGAATAGGAAGAAGAACATGAAGAAGAAAAAGAAGAAAAAGAAGAAAAAGAAGAAAAAGAAGAGGAAAAAGAAGAAGAGGAAGAAGAACAGATGTAAAATAATAAGGAGAGGATGAAGAAGAAGAAAAACAACAAGAAGAAGTGGAAGAAGAAGAAGAAGAAGAAGAGGAAGTTGAAGGAGAAAAAGGCAAGGAACATGTAGAAGGGATGAAGAAAAAGATGAAGAAGAGCAGGAAGAAGAAGAAGAGGAAAAGAAAGATGAAGAAGAACAAATAGAAGAAGAAAAAGAAGAAAAAGAAGAAGAAGAAGAAGAAGAAGGAGGACGAGAAGAAGAAGAAGAAATTGAATAGGATGAAGAAGAAGGAGAAGAATACAAGAAGAAGAAGAAGAAGAACAAGTAGAGGAAGAAGAAGAGGAAAAAGAAGAGGAAAAGAAAGAAGAAGAAGAAAAAGAGAAAGAAAAGGAAGAAAAAAAAGATGAAACTGAAGAAGAATAGGAAAAAGAAGAGGAAGAGGAAGAAGAAGAAAAAGAAGAGGAAGAAAATGAAGAAAAAAGTGGAAGAGAAAGAAGAAGATACATAGAAGAAGAAGAAGAGGTGGAGGAAGAAGAAAAAGAAGAGGAAGATGTGAAAGAAAAGGAAGAAGAAGATGACAAAGATAAAGATGAAGAAGAAGAAGAAGAACATGAAGAAGAAGATGAAGAAGAGGAAGAAGAAGTAGAAGAAGAAGAGGAAGAAGAGACAGATTAGGTATTAGGCATTATAGATTAGAAATTAGGGATTAGAGATTATTGATTCACAATTAGAGACTAAGGTTTAAGGATTAAGGATTATCGATTAGCGAGTAGGGATTAGGGATTAGAGGTAGAAGATGTGGAAGAAGAACTAGAAGAAGGAAGAAGGAAGAAGAAGAAGAGGAGTAAAAAAAGAGAAAAAAATAGAAGAAGAAGAACAAATGGAAGAAGAAGAGGAAAAATAAAGAAGAAAGAAAAAGGAATAAAGAAGAAAGAAGTGGGAAGAAAGAAGAAGGAAGAAGGAAAGTGGAAGGAAAATGGAAGAATGAAGAAGAAAGAAGAAAGAAAAAAGATGAAAGAAGAAGAGGAAGAAGAAGAACCAAAAGAAGGAGAAGGAGAAGCGCAAGGAGAAGGAAAGGGAGAAAGATAAGGAGAAGGGGAAGGAGAAGGTGAAGGAGATGGAGGAGGAGGAGAAGAAGAAGAAGAAGAAGAAGAAGAAGAAGAAGAAATTGAAGAAGAAGAAGAAGAAGAGGGAGAGGAAG
>JAIUJO010000053.1:317165-324665 GCA_023846275.1 Vanilla planifolia
GTTAGGAAAAAGGGATTAGAGATTATGGTTTAAAGATTAGGGATAAGAGATTAGTGATTAGGGATTTCGAAATTAGGATTAGGTATAGACATTAGGGATTAAGGATTAGAGATTAAGGAATTATGAATGGGATTAAGGATTAAGGATTATGGATTATCGAGAAGTAGAAGGAGAAGCAAAAGAAGAAAGAGAAGGAGAAAGATAAGGAGAAGGGAAAAGAGAAGGAGAAGGAGAAGGAGAAGGAGAAGGAGAAGAAGAAGAAGAAGAAGAAGAAGAAAAAGACAAAGGAGAAGAAGAAGAAATAAGGAAAGAAGAAGAAGAAGGAGAAGAAGAAGAAGAAGAAGAAGAAGAAGAAGAACAAGAAGGAGAGGAAGAAGAAGAGGAAGAAAAAAACAAGAAAAGAAGAAGAAAGAGAAAAAGATGAAGAAGAATGGTAAGAACAAGAAGAGAAAGAAGAAGTAGAAGAAGAAGAAGAAGAAGAAGAGGAAGATCATAATGAAGAAGAAGAAAAGGAAGAACAACAAGAAGAAAAAGAAGAAGATCAGGATGATAAGGAGGAAGAGGAAGAAGTTGAAAAAGAAGATGAGGAAGAAAAATAATTGGAAGTGGAAGAAGAAGAAGAAGAAGATGAGGAATATGAAGAGGAAGAAGAAGAAGAAGAAGGGGAAGAATAGATGGATTAGGGATTAAGTGTTAAGTATTAAAGATTAGGTGTTAGGGATTAAAGATTATGAATTTGGGATTAAAGATTAGGGATTATGGATTATTTATTAGTAATTGAGGATTAAGGTTTAGAGGTTATGGATAAGGGATTAACGAGTATGCATGAAGGAATAAGTAATAGATATTTTATATTAAGAATTAGAGATTAGAGGCTATGGATTAACAGATTAATGATTAAGGATTAGAGATTAGGGATTAAGATTAAGTGATTAATTATTAAGGATTACAGATTAGGTATTAAGGATTATAGATTATGGATTAGGAAATAAAGATTAGGAATTAAGGATTTGAGATTAGCTATATGGGATTTGGGATTCAAGAGTAGGGATTAGAGATTAGGGATTATGTACTAGAGATTAAGCGATTATAATTAGGATTAGCGATTACAGATTAGGGATTAAGGGTTAGGGAATAGGTGTTAGGGGTTAGAGATTAAGCATTATAGATTATGGATTATAGATTAGGGATTAAGGGTTAGTGATTCGGTATTGGGGATTAAGGTTTAAGGATTAGAGATTATAGATTAGATATTAGGGATTAAGGATTAAGAAATATAGATAAAGGGTTGATTAGGGATTATGGATTAGGGATTGGAGAATATGGACGAATGGATTAAGCATCACAGATTAAGTACTAAGAATTAGTGATTAGGGAGGGACAATTTAAGGAGCAAGGATTAGGGATTAACGATTAAGGATTACATTGAAAAGCAAGAAGAAGAAGAAGAAGAAAAAGAACAGGGAGAAAAAGATAGAGAAGCAGGAGGACAAGGAGATGGAGGAGATGGACAAACAGAACGAGAAGGTGAAGGAAAATTAGGAGATGGAGAAGTAAAAGGTGAAGGACAAGGAGATGAACAAGGAGAAGGAGAAAGATAAGAAGAAGGAGAAGGAGAAGAGGAAGGAGAAGGTGGAAACAAAGAAGAAGAAGAAGATTGGCAAGAAGAAGAGGAAGAAGAATAAGAAAAGAAGAAGGAGAAAAGAAAGAAGAAGAAAGTGATGAAGAAGAAAAGGAAGGAGAAGAAGAAGAAGAAGAAGAAGAAGAAGGAGAAGAAGAAGAAGAAGCAAAGAAGAGGAAGGTAAAGAAGAAGAAGAGGAAGAAGAAGAAGAAGAAGAAAAGGAGGAGGAAAGAGAACAAGAAGAAGAAAAATAGAAGAAGAGGAGGAGGTAGAAGAAGAAGAAGAAGACGAGGAAGATGAAAAGGAAGAGGAAGGAGAGATGGATAAGGAATTAGTGATTAGGGGTTAGGGATTTGGGAGATGAAGAAGAAGAAGAGGATGAAGAAGTGAAAGAAGAAAAGAAGAAGAAGAAGAAGTGGAAGAAGAAGAGGAAGAAGAATAGAAGAAGAAGAACAAGAAGAGGAAGAAAAGAAGAAGAAGAAAGAAAAGAAGAAGACAAAGAAGAAGAAGAAGAAGAAGAAGTAGAAGAAGAAGTAGAAGAAGAGGAAGAAGTAGAAGAGGAAAACGAAGAAGAAGAAGAAGAGAAGGTAAAGAAGAAGAAGAAGAAGAGGAAGAATAAGAAGTAGAAGGAGTAAAAGAAGAAGAATAAGTAGAGGAATAAAGAGAAGAAGAAGAGGAAGAAGAGGTAGTAGAAGAAGAAGGAGAAGAAGATAAAGAAGAAGTAGAAGAACAAGAAGGAGAAGAAGAAGTACAAGAATAAGAATAGAAAGAGGAAAATAAAGAAGAAGAAGAAGATGAGTAAGAAGGAAGAAGAAGAAGAAGAAATAGTGAAAGACAAAGATGAAGAAGGGGAAGAAAACATGTGTTAAGCATTAAGAATTAGGGGTTTGATGTTAGCATTTCATGATTAGGGATTAAAGATTATGGAATAGTAATTAATGATTAGGGTTTAAAAATTAAGGATAACATGTTAAAGAGTTAAGATTAATGAATAAGCAATAAGGATTAGGGATGAAGGATTAGGGATTAATGATTAAGGATTAGAGACTAGGGGTTATATATTAAGGGATTAATTACTTAGGATTATACATTACGTATCAAAGATTAGGGACTATAAATTAGGTATTGAGATTAAGGAATAATGATCAGAGATTAGTGATTGAGGATTTTAGATTTAAGAGTAGGAATTAAAGATTAAAGATTAATCACAAAAGATTAAGTAATTATAATTATGATTACGGATTAGGGATCAATGATTAAGGATTAAGGATTAGAGATTAGGGATTAAAGATTAAGGATTAGGGATTATGGATTATGGATTATGGATTAAGGATTAAAGATTACTGATTAAGTGTTAGGGATTAGCATTTAAGGATAAGAGAATAGGGATTAGAGATTAGGGATTAACGTTTAAGAATTATGGATAAAGGATGCTTTAGGGATTAAGGTTTGGGGATTAGGGATTAAGGATTAAGGAGGGATGAATTAAGCATTATAGATTAGGGATTAAGGAATAAGGATTATGGATTATGAAAAGAATGAGAACAAGAAGTAGAGGATGAAGAAGAAGAAGAAGAAGAATAAGAAGAAAAATAAGAATAAGAAGGAGATGAACAAGAACAAGAAATAAAAGAAGAAGAAGAAAAAGTGGAAGAAGAAGAGGAAGAAGAAGAAGAAGAAGAGGAATAAGAAGAGTAGGAATAAGATGAAGAAGAAGAAGTACAAAAAGAAGAAGAAGAAAAATGGGAAGAGGATCAAGGAGAAGAAGAAGAAGATGAATAATAATAATAATAATAATAAGAGGAAAAAGATGAAGAACATGTAGATGAAGAAAAAGAAGACAAAGAAGGAGGACAAGAAGAAGAAAAGAAGAAGTAGAAGAAGAAGAGTAAGAAGAAGGAGAAGAGGACAAAGAAGAAGAAGAAGAAAAATAGGGAAGAAGAAGGAGAAGGACAAGGAGGAGTTGATGAATGAGGAGAAGGAGATGGAGAATGAGAACTAGAAGGAGAAGGAGAAGAAGAAGGAGAAGAAGAAGAAGGAGGAGAAGGAGGAGGAGGAGGAGAAGAAGAAGAAGAAATGGAAGTGGAAGAAATAGATGAAGGAGAAGAAGTAGAAGAAGAAATAGAAGAAGAAGAAGAGGAAGAAAAAGAACATGAAAAGTAGAAAAAAGATAAAAAGAAGCAGAAGAAAGGGAAGAAGAAGAAGTGGAAAGGGAAGAAGAAGAAGAAGAAGAAAAAGAAGAAAAAGAAAAAAAGTATAAGTAGAAGAAGAATAAGAAGAAGAAGAAGAAGAAGAAGAAGAACTAGAAGAAGAAGAAGGAGAAAAGCAGGAAGATAAGGAAGAAGTGGAAGAAAAAGAAGAAGACAAAGAGGAAGAAGAGATGGATTAGGGATTAGCGATTAGGGGTTAAGGTGCAAGGAGAAGAATAAAATTAATAAAAATAAGAAGAAAAAGAAGAAGTTGAAGAAGAAGAAGAAGAAGAAGAAGAAGAAGAAGAACTAAAAGAAGAGGAAGACGAAGAAGAAGAAAAAGAAGAAGAAAAAGAGGGAGAAGAAGAAGCAGAAGAAGAAGAAGAAGAAGAAGAAGAAGATGAAAATGAATAAAAAGAGGAATAAGAAGAAGTAGAAGAGGAAGAAGAAGAAGAAGAAGAGGAAGATGAAGCAGCTGAAGAAGAAGAGGAACAAGAAGAAGAAGGGGAAGAAGAAGGAAAAGTAGAAGAAAAAGATGAGAAAGAAGAAGAAGAAGAAAAAGAGGATGAAGAAGAAGTAGAAGAAAAAGAAGAGGAAGACAAGTTAGAATAGGGATTAGGGGTTTGGAATTAGGGATTAGGTGTTAGGGGTTTAGGATTAAGGATTAGGGTTTGAAGATTAAGAATTAGAGATTATGGATTAGCAATTAAAGATTAGGCTTTAGAGATTAAGAATAAGCGATTAAAGAGTAGGGATTAAGGAATAAGTAATAGGGATTGAAGATTGATTACTAAGGATTGCAGATTAAGTATTAAGGATTAGTGTTTACAAATGAGGTAATTGAGATTAGTGATTAAGGATTTGAGATTAAGGATTAGGCATTTAGGTTTCAAGATTATGAATTTGAGATTAAGGATTAGGGATAAGAGACTAAGCAATTATAACAAGGATTAGAGATCATAGATTAATAATTAAGAATTAAGGATTAGAGATTAGCGATTAAGGACTAAGGATTAAAAATTAGGGATTAAAGATTATGGATTAAGGATTAGGGAATAAGCATTAGAGATTAGAGTTTAAGGATTAGAGGCTATGGATTAGAGATTAAGAATTAAGAATTATGGATTATAGATGGATTAGGGATTAGGGCTTGGGGATTAAGGACTAGAGATTAGGGAGTGATGGATTAGGCATTACAGATTAAGGATTAGGAAATATGGATTAAGGATTATCAAGAAGCATGAGAAGAAAAAGAAGATGAAGAAGAAGAAGAAGAAGAAGATGTAAAAGTAGAAGAAGAAGAAGAAGGCGAAGAAACAGTACAAGAAGAAGAAGACGAAAAAGAAAGAGAAGAAGAAGAAGTAGAAGAACTAAAAGAAGAAGAAGAAGAAGAAGAAGAAGAAGAAGACGAAGCAGAGGAAGAAAATGAAAAAGAAGATGAACTACAAGAAATAAAAGAGTAAGAAAAACAGGAGAAAGAAGAAGATGAAAAAGAAGAAGAAGAAGAAGAAGAAGAAGAAGAACAAGAAGAATAAGAAGAAGAAGAAGAAATAGAAGAAGAAGAAGAAGAAGAAAATGGAGAAGAGGATGAAGGAGAAGAAGAAGAAGAAGAAGAAGAAGTAGAAGAAGAAGATGATGAAGGAGACGCAGAAGAAGAAGAAGAAGAAGAGGAAAATATAGTTGAAGAAGAAGAAGAAGAGGAAGAAGAACAAGAACAAGAAGAGAAGAGGTTAAAGATGAAGAAGAAGAAGAAGGAGAGAAAGATTAAAAAGAAAAAGAAGAAAAGGAAGAAGAAGAAGGAGAAAAAAAAGAGGACATGGAGAAGAAGAAGAAGGAGAAGGAGAAGGTGAACGAGAGTGAGAGTGATAAGGAGGAGACAGAGAAGGGGAAGGAGAAAGAGAAGGAGAAGGAGAAGGAGAAAGAGAAGGACAAGGAGAAGAAGAAGAAGAAGAAGACAAAGATGAAGAAGAAATAGATGAAGATGAAGAAAATAAAAACAATAATAATAATAATAGGAAGAAAAAGTTGAAAAAGAAAAAGAAGTAGAAGAAGAAGAGGAACAAGAAGGAGAAGAAGAAAAAGAGGGAGAAGAAGAAGAAGGACTAGAAGAAGAAAAAGAAGAAGAAGAAGAATAAGAGGAAGAAGAAGAAGATGAAGAAGAAGAAGTAGTAGTAGTAGTAGCAGAAGAAGAAGAAGAAGAAGTAGAAGAAGAAGGAGAACAGAAAAAAGAAGAAGAAGAAAATGAAGAATAATAATAAGAAGAAGAAGAGAAAGAAGAAGAAGAAGAAGAAGAAGAAGAAGAAAAACAAGAACAAGAATAAAAGAAGAATGAGAAAAAGAAGAAGAAAGGGATGATGAAGAAGTGGAAGGAGAAGTATAAGAAGAAGAAGAAGAAGAGGAAGAAAACAAACAAGATGAGGAAGAAGAAGAAAAGAAGAAGAACAACAAGAAGAAGAGGAAGAAGAAGAAGAAGAAAAAGAAGAGGAAGAAGAAGAAGAACAAAAAGAAGGGAAAGATGTGGAAGAAGAGGAAGAAGAAGATAAGGAGGAAGAAGAAGAAGAATAAGAAAAGGAAAAAGAAGATGATGAGGAGGAAGAAAAGATGGATTAGGGATTAGCGATTAGGGTTTAAGTATTAAGTAGAAGAAGAAGAACAATAATAATAATAATAATAATAAGTTGAGGAAGAAGAAGAAGATGATGATGATATAGAAGTAGAGGAGGAAGAAGGAGAAGAAGAGGAAGAAGAAGAAGAAGAAGAAGAAAAGAAGGGAGAAGATGAAGCAGAAGCAGAAGAAGATGATGAAGAAGAAGAAGAACATGAAGAAGAATACGAAGAGGAATAAGAAGAAAAAGAAGAAGTAGAAGAAGAAAAGGAAGAAGAAGAAGAAGAAGAGGAAGATAAGGGAAATGAAGAAAAAGAAGAAAAAGAAAAGAAAGTAAAAGAAGAAGAAGGGGAAAAGGAAGAAGTAGAAGAAGAGAAGATGGATTAGGGATTAGGGGTTAGGGATTAGGGATTAGGTGTTAGGGATTGATGATTAAGAATTAAGGATTAAGGATTAGGGATTAAAGATTATGGATTAGCAATTAAGGATTAGGGTTTAGAGATTAAGGATAAGAGATTAAGGAGTAGGGATTAAGGAATAATAGTGATTAGGGATTAAGGATAAGGGATTAAAGATTAAGTGATTAATGATAAAGGATTAGAGATTAGAAATTATGGATTATGGGATTAATTAATAAAGATTTTTTGTCGGGTATTAAGAATTAGGGATAACAAATTAGGTTATTTAGATTGGGAATTAAGGATTAGAGATTAGTGATTAGGGATTCGAGATTCAGGATTTGGAATTAGAGATTAAGGATTAAGGAGAAGAGATTAAGCTATTACTATTATGATTAAGGATTAAAGATTAAATATTATGGATTAAGGATTAGTTATTATGGATTACAACTTAGGTATTAAAGATTAGGGATTAAGTGTTAGGAATTAGGGTTTAGGGATTATGGATTAAGAACTAAGGATTAAGGATTAAACTTATGGATTAATGATGGAATATAGGGTTTGAGGATTAGGAATTAAGGATTAGGAAGGAATGGATTAGGCATTATAGATTTGGGATCAGGGAATAATGATTAAAGATATGAAGAAGAACGACAAGAAGAAGAAGATGAAAAAGAAGAATAAGAA
>JAIUJO010000053.1:332165-387165 GCA_023846275.1 Vanilla planifolia
GAAAGAAGAAAGTAGAAAGAAGAAGAAGAAGAAGAAGAAGAAAGAGAAGGAGGAGGACATAGAGAAGAAGTGGGAGAAGGAGAAGGAGAAGGAGAGGGAGAAGGAGAACGTGATGGAGAAGTGAAAAAAGATGGAGAAGGACAAGGAAAAGGAAAAGGAAAAGGAGAAGGAAAGGAAGAAAGAAAAGGAGATGGAAAGGGAGAAAGAAAAAGAGAAGGAGAAGAAGAAGAACAATAAGAACAAGAACAAGAACAAGAAGAACTTGTAGAAGAAGAAGAAGTATTGGAAGAACAAGAACATGAACATGAACAAGAATAAGAAGAGGAAGAAGAAGAAGATGAAGAAGAACAAGAAAAGAAGAAAAAGTGGGAAATAAAGAAGAAGAAGGGGATGAAGAAGTAGTACTAGTAGTAGAAGAAGATGATGTAAAAGAATAAGAAGAAGAAGAAGCAAAAGAAGAAGAGGACTAAGAAGAAGAAGAGGCAAAAGAAGAAAAAGAAAAAGAAGAAGAAGTGGAAGAAGAAGAAGAAGAAGCAAAAGAAGAAGATTAAGAAGAAGAAGAAGATGATGATGATGTTGAAGAGGAAAAAGAACAAGAAAAAGAAGAAGAAGAGGAAGATGAAGAAGAAGAGAATGAAGAAAAGAAGAAGATGAGAAGGAAGAATAAGAAGAAGATGAGGAAGAAGAAGAAGTAGAGGAGCAGAAAGAAGTAGATGATGATGAAGATGAAGAAGAAGAGTGAGAAGACATTGATTAAGGATTAGGGATTAGGGGTTAGGGATTAGGAATGAAGGATAAAGGAGGAGGGGATTAGGTGTCAAGGATTAAGGATAAGGACTAAGGATTAGAGTTTAGAGATTAGGGATGCAAGATTTTGGATTAGAGATAAGGGATTAGAGATTAAAGATTAAGGGATTACGATTCAAATTAGAAAAGGGATTAGGGTTTAAGGATCAGTAATTAAGGATTAGATATTAGGGACTATAAATTAGGTATTATTGATTATAGATTTGGTAGTTATTAGGGATGAAGGATTAGTATTTAGGGATTATGTTTTGCAATTAGAAGCTACGAATTAAAGATTAGGAATTTAAGATAAAGGATAGATTAAGGATTAAGGATTAGTGATTAGTGATTAGGGATTAGGGAGATGGAGGAAGGAAGAAGAAAGATAGAAGAAGAAGATGAAAGAAGAAAGAATAAGGAAGAAAGAAGAAGAAGAGGAGCAAGGAGAAGTAGAAAAAGGGGAAAGAGAAGAAGAAGAATAGGAAGAAGAAGAAGAGAAAGAATAAAAAATAAAGAAGAAGGAAGGAAGAAGAAGGAAGGAAGAAGAAAGAAGGAAGGTGGAAGGAAAAAGGAAGAAGGAAGAAGAATAAAGAAGAAAGAAGAAAGTAAAGAGAAGAAAGAAGAAAGAAGAAAGTAGGAAGAAGAAGAATTTGAAGAAGAAGAAGAAAAAGGAGATGGAGGATGAGGAGAAGGTGTAGGACAAGGTGAAAAAGAAGGAGAAGAAGAAGGATAAGAGGAAGGTGAATGAGATGAAGACGGAGAATGAGAAGGCAAAGTAGAAGAAGAAAAAAAAGAAGAAGAAGAAAAAGTAGTAGAAGAAGAATAAGAAGAAATAAAAGAAGAAGAAGAAGAAGAAGAAGAAGGAAAAGAAGAAGAAGATGATGATGATGTGGAAGAAGAAAAGGAACAAGAGGAAGAAGAAGAAGAAGGAAAGAAGATTATAGAAGAAGAAGAAGAAGAAGAAGAAGAGGAAGACAAAGAAGAAGAGGAAGAAGAAGATGATGATGAAGATGAAGAAGAAGAAGTAGAAGAAGAAGAAGAAGCAGAAGACGAAGAGAAAGAATAAAAAAGAAGGAACAATGAGGAAGGAAGAAGAAAGGAGGAAGGAATAAGGAAGGAGGAAGAAGGGAGAAGAAAGAAGAAAGAAGAAAGTAGAAAGAATAAAGAAAAAAGAAGAAAGAAGGAAGAAGAAGGAGAAAAAGAAGAAGAAGAAGGAAAAGGAGGACAACAAGGAGGAGGGGTAGAAGGTGAAGGAGAAGGAGAAGGAGAAGAGGATGATGACGGAAATGGAGAAGGAGAAAGAGAAGGAGAAGGAGTAGGAGACAGAGAAGGAGAATGAAAAGGAGAACAAGAGGGAGAAAGACAAGGAGAAGGAGAAGGAGAAGAACAAAAGAATAATAATAAGAAGAAGTACAAGAAGAAGAAGAATAAGAAGAAGAAATGGAAGAAGAAGAAGAAATGGAAGAAGAAGAAGAAGAAGAAGAGGAATAAGAAGAGGAAGAAGAAGAACAAGAAAAGAAGAAGAAGGAGATGAAGAAAAAGAAGAGTAGGAAGAAGAGGAGGAGGAGTAAGAAGAAGAAGAAGAAGAAGAATAAGAAGAAGACGAAGAAGAAGAAGAAGAAGAATAAGAAGGAGAAGAGCAAGAAAAGCAAGAAGAAGAAGAAGAAGGGGATGATGGAGAAGAAGAAGAAAAGGAGGAAGAAGTAAAAGAAGAAGAGGAAGAGGAAGAGGAAGATAAAGAAGAAGAGGAAGAAGAAGAAGAAAATAAGGACGAAGAAGAAGAATAAGAAGAAGAAGAACAAGATGAAGAAGAGGAAGAAGAAGAAGAAGAAGAGGATGAAGAATTGGATTAGGTATTTGGGGTTTGATTAGGGATTATGGATTAAGGAGGATGTGATTAGGGATTAGGGAATGCAAATTACAAATTAGGGAGTAGGGATTGAGGATTAGAGAAATATAAAGGATTAGTGATTAGGGTTTAGGGAGGGAGGGATTAGGTATTAAACATTACGGATTATGGATTAGAGATTAGTGCTGAGAAATTAACAATTATGGATTAATGAGTAGACATTAGGGAATAAGTAATAAGAATTAGGGATTAAGGATTAAGTATCAGAGACTAAAGATTTGAGATGAAGGAATTAATGATCATGATTAGGGATTAACGATTAAAGATTAAGGGATTAATTATTAAAGATTAAGGATTATTGATTAAGGAATAAGAATTAGGGATTCAAGATAAGTTAGTAGGGATTTGAGATTCAGGATTAAGTATTATAGATTAAGGATCACGATTAAGATTAGGAATTAAGGATTATAAATTATAGATTGAAGATTCAGGATTAATAATTAGGTATTATGGATTTAGGTTTAGAGATTATGGAATAAAGATTAGGGATTAAGGATTACAAATTAGAGATTAAAGATTATAGATTAGGGATTAAGGATTAGGAATTAGGTGTTAAGGATTAAGGTTTAAAGATTAGGGAATAGGGATTAGAAATTAAGGGTTAAGAATTAGGAATTAAGGATTAAGGATTAAGGATTAGTGATTGAGGAACATGGAGAAGGAAGAAGGAAGAAGAAAGAAGAAGGAAGAAATTAGAAGGAAGAAGTTAGAAGGAAGAAGAAGAAGCAGAGGTAGGAAAAAGAAGAAGATAAAGAAGACAAAGAAGAAGAGGATGAATAAAGAAGAAAGAAGAAAGAAGAACAAAGAAAGAAGAAAAAAGAATGAAGGAAGAAGTAAAGTGGAAGGAAGAAGTAGGAAGAAAGAAGGATGAAGAAAGAAGAAACAAGAAAGAAGAAAGAAGAAAAAGAAGAAGAAGAAGAAGGTGGAGGAGGAGAAGGAGAAGGAGATGGAAAAGGTGTTGGAGAAGGAGAAGGAGAATAAGAAGGAGAAGGTGAAGGAGTAAGACAAGAAGGAGAAGGAGGAGAAGATGAAGGAGAAGAAGAAGAAGAAGAAGGAGAAGAAGAACAAGACAAAGAAGAGGAAGAGGAAGAAGAAGAGGAAGAAAAAGAAAAAAAATAGAAACAAAAAAGAAGAAGAGGAAAAGGAAGAAGAAGAAGAAGAGGAAGAAGTAGAAGTAGAAGAAGAACAAGAACAAGCAAAAGTAGAAGAAGAAGAAGAAGAAGAAGGAGAAGGACAAGAAGAACATGAAACAGAAGTGATTAATGAATAGGGAATAAAGCTTAGCGATTAGTGATTAGGGATTACAAATTTATGGATAAGAGATTAGGGACAGAGGGATTAAGGAGTTGGGATTAGGGAATATGGATTAAGGATTATGAAGAAGAAGGAGAACAAGAAGAAGTGGAAGAGGAAGAAGAAAAAGAAGAAGAAGGAGGAGGAGGAGAAGACGAAGAGGAAGAAGAAGAAGAAAAAGAAGAAGATATTGAAGGAAAAGAGGAAGAAGAAGAAGAGGAAGAAGAAGAAGAAGATGATGAAAGTGAGAAAGAAGAAGAAGAAGAAGAAGAAGAAGGAGAAAAGAAAGAAGAGGTTGGAGAAGAAGAAGTTGAAGCAAAAGAAGAGGAAGAAGAAGAAGTGTGAGAAGGAGAAGAGTAAGAAGAAGAAGAAGAAGAAGAAGAAGAAGAGGAAGATGATGAGGAAAAAGAAGAAGAAGAAGAAAACGAGGAAGATGAAGAAGAAAACAAGAAGAAGAAGAGGAAGATGAAGACATTAGGAAAAAGATGAAGAAGAAGAAATAAAAGAAGAAGAATAAGGAGGAGAAGATGGAGGAGGAGGTGGAGGAGAAGAAGAAGAAATAGAAGAGGAAGAAGAAGGAGAAGAAGAAGAAGAAGAAGAAGAAGAAGAAGAACAAGGAAAGAAGAAGAAAAAGAATAAGGGGAAGAAGAAGAAAAAGAGGTAGAAGAGGAAGAAGAAGAGGAAGAAGAAGAACAAGAAAAGGAGGAGAAAAAAAGAAAGGGAAGAAGGGGAAGAAGAAGAAGTAGAAGAAGGAGAAGAAGAAAAAGAAGTAGAAGAAGAGGAAGGAGAACAAGAAAAAGTAGTATAAGAAGAAGAGAAAGAATAAGAGGAAGAAGAAGAAAAAGAAGAGGAAGAAGGGACAAGTTTGGGATTAGTAATTTGGGGTTAAGGATTAGATATTAGTTATTAAGAATTCAAGATTAGAGATTAGTGATTAAGATTATAATCTAAGTAATTATAATTAGAATTAGAGACTAGGGATTATGGATTAAGAAAGAAGGGATTAGGAATTTTGGAATAGGGATTATTGGTTAGGGAGGGAGGAATTGAGGATTAGAGATTAGGTATTAAGTATTAGAGATTAAAGAGGGAAGGATTTGATATTAGGTATTAAGGATTAGAGATAAGAGATTAGAGATTAGAGATTATGGATAGTAATTAGGGATTATGATTTAAGGATTAAGGATTACAAATTCATGGGTATGGATTAGGGAATAAGTGAAAAGGATTAGGGATTAAGGATTATGAATTAAAAACTAGGGATGAAGGAATTAATGATTAAGGATTTGGGATTAAGGATTAAGAGATTAATTATTAAAGGTTAAGGATATAGGATTAAGGATTATGGATTAGGAGAAAGGAATTAAGCATTAAGGTTAAGGATTATGATTTAGGGATAAGTGATTTGGGATTTCAAAATTAAGAATAGGTATTAAAGATAAGGTATTATGGATTAGAGATAAGAGATTGGAGATTAGGAATTATTGATTAGCAATTAGGGATTATGATTTAGGGATTAAGGATTACAAAAATTTAGTATGGATTAGGGAATAAGTAAGTATTAGGGATTAAGGATTATGAATTAAGAACTAGGGATGAAGGGATTTATGATTAGGGATTTGGGACTAAGGATTAAGGGATTAATTATTAAAGGTTAAGGTTTTAAGATTAAGGATTATGGATTAGGAAAAAGGAATTAAGGATTAATGTTCAGGATTAAGGTTTGGGGATTAAGCATTAGGGATTAGTGATTTGGGATTTCAAAATTAGGAATAGGTGTTAGAGATTAGGCGTTAAGGATTAGAGATTAAGTTATTATGATTGAGATAAGGGATTAAGGGTTATGGAGAAGTAGAAAATGAAGTAGAGGAAGGAGAAGGAGAAGGAGAAAGACAAAGAGAAGGCAAAAGGGAAGAAGAAAGACGACAAGGAGAAGAAGAAGAAAGAAAATGAAGAAGATGATGAAGTGGAAGAAGAAGAAACAAAAGATGTGATAAAAGAAGAAGAAGAAGAAGAAGAAGAAGAAGAAGAAAAGAAGAAGAGGAAGAAGAAGAACAAAAAAAAGAATTAGATGGAGAAAAAGAAAAACTAGAAGAAGAGGAAGAACAAGAAGACACAAGAAGGCAAAGTAGAAGATGAAGAAGAAGAAGAAGTGGAAGATGAAGAAGAAGAAGATGAAGAAGAGGAAGCAGAACAACAACAAGAACAAGAAGAAGAAGCAAAAGATGAGAAAGAAGAAGAAGATTATAAGGAAGAAGAAGAGGAAGAGGAAGAAGAAGAAGAAGAGGAAGAAGAGGAGGAAGAAGAAGAAGAAGGGGAAGAAGAGATGGATTAGGGATTAAGGATTAGGGGTTAAGGATAATAGATAAGGTGTTAGGGATTAAGGATTAGGAATTATAGATTGGGGATTATGGATTATGGATTACTAATTATGGATTAGGGTCTAAGGATTATGGATAAAGGATTATAGAGTATGGATTAATGAATAAGTAATCAGGATTAGGGATTAAAGGATTAACAATTAAAGATTAGGTATTAGTGATTAAGGATTAAGTGATTAATTACTAAGGATTATGAATTAGATATTAAGGGTTAGGGATTATGGATTAGAAAAATCAAGATTTGGAATTAAGGATTAGAGATTAGTTATTAGGGATTTAGAATTCAAGATTAGGGATTAAGGACCAAAGATTAAGCGATTATAATTAGGATTAGTAGTTATAGATTAGGGAATAAGAATTATGGATTAGATATTAGGGATTAGATATTAAGGATTAGAGATTAAGGATTAAGGCTAGTGTTTAGGTATTAGGGATTTCGATTTAAGGAATAGAGATTAAGGATTAGAGATTAGGGATTAAGGTTTAGGAATTATGGATTAAGGGTTGATTAGAGATAAGAAAGGGATGGATTATTAAGCATTATAGATTAGGGATTAGGGATTAAAGATTAGGGAGGAACGAATTAAGGAGTAGGGATTAAGGAATAAGGATTAAGGATTATGAAGAAGAACTTGAAGAAAAAGAAAGTGAAGACGAAGAAGAAGAATAAGAAGAAGTAGGAGAAGGGGAAGAAGGAGAGGAAGAAAGAGATAGAGAAGAACAAAGCGAAGGTCAATTAAAGGAGATGGAGAAGTGAAAGGTGAAGTAGAAGAAGGAGAAGGATAAGGAGAAAGATAAGCATAAGAAGGAGAAAAGGAAGGAGAAGGAGGATAAGAAGAAGAAGAAGAAGAAGAAGAATAAAAGGAAGAATAATAATAAGAAGAAGAAATAAAAGAAGAAGAAGAATAAGAAGGGGAAGAAGAAGAGCAGGAAGAACAACAAGAAAAAAAAGAAGAAAAGAAGAAGAAGAATGTGATGCTGAAGAAAAGGAAGGAGAAGAAGAAGAAGAAGAAGAAGAAGAAGACAAAAAGAAGAAGAGGAGGAAGAAGAAGAAGAAGAAGAAGAAGAAGAAGAAGATGAAGAAGAGCAAGAAGAAGATGAAGAAGAAGAACAAGAAGAGTTGGAAGAAGAAGAAGAAGAAAAAGAAGTAAAGGAAGATGAGGAGGAAAGGGAAGTTGAAGAAGAAGAAAAGTAAGAGGAAGAACAGATGGATTAGGGATTAACGATCTTGCGTTAGGGATAAGAGAGATGACTAAGAAGAAGAGGAAGAAGAAGAACAAGAATAAGTGGTAGAAGAAGTTGTTGAAGATGAAAAAGAAGAAGAAGATGAAGTGGAAGATGAATGGAAAGAAGAAGAAGAAGAAGAAAAAGAGGGAGAAGAAGAAGGAGGAAGGGAAGAAGAATGAGAAGAAGAAGAGGAAGAAGAAGAAGAAGAAGTAGCAGTAGTATAAGAAGAAGAGGAAAAAGGAGAAGACAAAAAAGTAGAAAAAGAAGAAGAAGAAAAGATAAAGAAGTAGAAGACGAAGAAGTAGTAAAAGAAGAAGAAGAAGAAGAAGAAGACGAAGAAGAATGAGAAGAGGAATAAGAAGAAAAAGAAGAAGTGGAAGAAGTAGAAGAAGGAGAAGAAGAAGAAGAGGAAAAAGGAGAAGACAAAAAAGTAGAAAAAGAAGAAGAAGAAGAAAAGCTAAATAAGAAGAAGAAGAAGAAGAAGAAGAAGTGGAAGAAGTAGAAGAAGAAGAAGAAGAAGAAGAAGAAGACTAAGAAGAATGAGAAGAGGAATAAGAAGAAAAAGAAGAAGAGGAAGAAGAAGAAGAAGAAGAAGGAGACGAAGAGGAAGATGATCAAGAAGAAGAAGGAGAGGAAGAGGAGAAGAAGAAGAAATTAAGAAGGAGCAAAAGTTGAGGAAGAAGAAGAAGATAAGAAAGAAGAAGAAGAAGAACATAAAGAAGAAGAGAAAGAAAATGAAGAAAGGAAAGAAAAGATGTATAAGGGATTAGGGATTTTGTGTCAGAGATTAAGGATTTGAGATTTGGGATTAATGATTCAAGATTAGAGATTAGAGATTAAAGATTATGGATAACAATTAAGGATTAAGGTTTAGAGATTAAGGATAATGGATTAACGAGTAGGGATCAAGAAATAAGTACTATGGATTAGGGATTTTTTATTATTAATTAACCGTTTCATTACTAAGGATTGTCGATTAGGTAATAAGGATTAGGGATTACAAATTAGGTAATATAGATTATTGATTAAGGATTAGAGATTAGTGACTAGGGTTTGAGATTAAGGATTAGGAATTAGAGATTAAGGATTAGGGATAAGAGATTAATCAATTACAATTAGGATTATGGATTAAGGACTATCGATTAAAGATTAAAGTTTCAAGATTAGAGATTAGGAATTAGGTATTAAGAAATAAGGATTATTGACTATAGATTTTGGATTAAGGATTAGGGATTAAGTATTAAGGATTAGGTTTTAGGCATTCGAGATTAGGGGTTATAGATTTAGGATTATGGATTAGAAATTATGGATTAGTGATTAGGGTTTGGGGATTAGAGATTATGGTTTAGGGAGGGATGTATTAGGCATTATAGATTAGGGATTACAAAATAAGGATTAAGGATGATGAAGAAGAACGAGAAAAAGAAGAAGATTAAGAAGAAGAAAAAGAAGGAGAAGGAGAAGTAGAAGAAGAATAAGATGAAGAAGAAAAAGAAGAAGAAGGAGAAGGAGAAGGAGAAAAAGAAGAAGAAGAGGAAGAAAAAGGAGGAGAAGAAGAAGAAAAATAACAAGAAGATGAAGAAGAAGTGGAAGGATAAGAAATAGAAGACGAAGAAGAACAGGAGGGAGAAGAAGAGGAAAACTAAGAAGAAGAATAAGAAGAGGAAAAGGAACAAGATGAATAAGAATAAGAAGAAGAAAAAGATGAAGACGCAAAAGAAGAAGAAAAGGGAGAAAAGAATGAAGAAGAGGAAGAAGAAGAAGTAGAAGAAAAAGATGAAGGAGAAGAAGAGGAAAAAGAAGAAGAAGAGAAAAAAGAAGAGGAAAAAATAAAAAAGAAGATGAAGAGAAAAAAGAAGAAGAAGAAGAAGAGAACAAAAAGAAGAAAAGAAGAAGTAGAAGATGAAGTAGTTGAAAAAGCATTAGACGACAAAGAAGGAGAAGAAAAAGGAAGAAGAAGAAGGAGAAGGAGAATAAGGACTTGGTGAAGCAGGAAAAAGAGAACAAGAACGAGAACAAGAAAGAGAAGAAGAAGGTTAAGGAGAACTAGATAGAAGTAAAATGAGAAAGAGAAGGAAATGGACAAGGAGAAGGAGAAGGAGAAGGAGAAGGAGAAGAAGAAGAAGAAGAAGAAGAAGAAGAAGATGAAGAAGAAAATGGAGAAGAAGATAAAGTAGAAGAAATAGAAGAAGATGATGAATAAGAAGAAGAAGAAAAGAAGATGTAGAAGTAAAAGAAGAAAAAGAAGAAGAAGAAGAGGAAGAGGAAGAAGAATAAGAAGAGGAGGAGAAAAAGAAGCAGAAGAAAAGAATGAAGTAAAAGAGGAAGGAGAAGAAGAAGAAGAAGAAGAAGAAAATGGTGATGAAGAAAAAAATAAGAAGAAGAAGAGAAGAAGAAGAAGAGGAAGAATATTAGAAAGAAGTAGAAGAAGAAGAAGAAGAAAAGGAAAAGGAAGAAGAAGAAGAACAAATAAAATAAGTGGAAGTTAAAAAAGAAGGGGAAGAAGGAGAAGAAGATGATGAGGAAGAAGAAGAACAAGAACAAGTGGAAGAAGGAGAAGTTGAAGGGGAAGAAGGGGTGGATTTTGACAATTAGGGGCTAGGGATTAGGGAGAAGAAGAGCAAGAATAAAAATAATAAGCAGGAGAAGGTCAAGAAGAAGAAGAAGAAGAAGAAGGAGAAGGAGAAAAGAATGGAGCAGAAGAAGAAGCAGTAGAAGAAGTAGAAGGCAATGAAGAAGAATAAGAAGAGGAATAAGAAGATGAAGAAGAAGAGGAAGAAGAAGAAGAAAAAGAAGAAGAATAAGAAGATGAAGAAGAAGACGAAGAAGAAGTGGAAGAAGAAGAAGAACAGGAAGAAGAAGAGGAAGATGAGGAAGAGGAAGAAAACAAAGAAGAAAAAGATCAGAAAGAAGAAGAAGAAGAGGAAGAAGAAGAGGGAGAAGAAGAAGATGAAGGGGAAGAAAAGATGGATTAGGGATTAAGGGATAAGAGTTAGGTATTATAGATTAGATGTTAGGGATTAATGATTAGGGTTTAGGGATCAAAGATGAGGGATTAGAGATTATGGATTAGCAATCAAAGAGTAGGGTTTAAAGATTGAGGATAAGAAATTAAAGAATGGGGATTAAGGAACAAGTAATACGATTTAGAGATTAAGGATTATGGATTAAGAGATTAGTTACTAAGGATTGTAGGTTAGGTATTAAGGATTAGGGATTGAAAATTAAGAAATTAAGATCAAGGATTAAGGATTAGTGATTAGTGATTAGTGATTAGGGATTTTTTATTTAGGATTAAGAATTAGAGATAAAGATTAGGGGTAGGAGATTAAGTCATTATAATTAGGATAAAAGATTAGATATTAAAAATTAAGGATTAAGGATTAATGATTTGTGATTAAGGATTAATGATTTGTGATTAAGGATAAGGGTTTAAGGATTATGAATTATAAATTATAGATTAGGGGTTAAGGATTATTTAATAAGTTTTTGGGACTATGGTTTAGGGATTAGAAATTACAAAATAGATATTAGAGATTAAGGATTAAGAATTATGGTTAAGGATGGATTAGGGATTAGGGTTTGAGGACTAGGGATTAGCGAGGGAATGATTAGGCATTATAGATTAGGAATTAGGGAATAAGGATTAAGGATTACGAAGAAGAAATGGAAGAAGAAGAAGATGAAGAAGAAGAAGAAGAGGAGGAGGAGGAAGAAATAGAAGAAGAAGAAGAAGAAGAAGAAGAAGAAGAAGAAGAAGAAGAAGAAGAAGAAGAAGAAGGAGAAGGAGATGATGAAGAAGAAGAAGAAAGAGAAGTAGAAGAAAAAGAAGAAGAAAAAGAAGAAGAAGAAGAAGAAGAAGAAGTGGAAGAACAAGAAATAGATCAAGAAGATGAATTGGAGGAAGAAGAAGAGGAACAGGAAGAAGAAGAACAAGAGGAAAAAGAAGAATAAGAAAAAGAAGAAGAAGAAGAAGAAGAAGAAGAAGAAGTAGAAGAAGAAAAAGAAAAAAAAAGGAGAAGAGGATAAGGGGGAAGCATAAGAAGAAGAAGAAGTAAAAGAAGAGAAGAATGAGAAGAGTAGGAAGTAGAAGAAGAAGAAGAAGAAAATGGAGAAGATTAAATAAAAGAAGAAGAAGAAAATGGAGAAGATTAAATAAAAGAAGAAGAAGAAGAAGAAGAGGATGAGAAAGAAGAAGAAGATGGAAACAAAGTAGAACAAAAAGAAGAGAAGAAGAAGAAGAAGAAGAAGAAGCAGAAGAGGAGTAAGAAGAAGAAGGGGAAGATGATGAAGATGGAGAAGAAGGTGAAGAAGTAGAAGCTGATGAAAAAGAAGAACAAGAAGAAGAAGAAGTAGAAGAAGAGGAAGAATAATCATAATAATAAGAAGAAGAAGAACAAAAAGAATAATAAAAGAAGTAAAAGAAGAATAAAAAGAAGAAAGAGAAGAAAATAAAGAAGTAGAAGAAGAAAAGGAAGAAGAAGAAACTAGTAGGACAAGGAGAAGAAGTAGAAGAAGGAGAGGAACAATAAGAAGAAGAAGTTAAAGAAATAGATGTTGAAGGAGAAGAAGTAAAAGGAGAGATAGGAGAAGAATAAGTGAAGGAAAAAGAAGAACAAGAAGAAGTATAAGAAGAAGAAGAACAAGAGGAAGAAGAAGAAGAAGGGAAAGTAGAAGAGGAAGAACATGTGGAAGAAGAAGAAGAAGAGGAAGAAGAAGGTGGAGAAGATTAAGAGGAGGAAGAACAAGAAGAAGAAAAAGAAGAGGAAGAGGATGTAGAAGAAAAAGAAGTAGAGGGAGAAGAAGAAGAAGAAGAAAAATAAGAAGATGAAGAAGAAGAAGATGAAGAAGAAGAAGATGAAGAATAGAAGGAAAAAGAAGAAGAAGAAGATGATGATGAGAAAGAAATAAAAGAAGACAAAGAAGAAGAGAGGAAGAGGAAGAAGAGGATGATGGGCAAGAGGAAAAAGGAGTAGTAGAAGAAGAATAATAATAAGTGAAGAGGTACATGAAGAAGAAGGAGAAGAGGAAGATGAAGAAGAAAAGGAAGAAGAAGAAATAGAAGAATAAAAGGAAGATAAGAGAGAATAAGAAGAAGGAGATTTAGAAGATGAGGAAGAAGGAGAGGAAGAAGAGGAAGAAGAAGAAGAGGAAAAAGTTGAAGAAGAGGAAGAAGAAGTAGAAGAAGAGGAAGAAGAAGAAGAAGAGGAGGAAGAATAAGAAGAAGAAGAGGAAGAAGAAGAAGAAGAGGAAGAAGAAGAAGAATAACAATAAGAAGAAGAAGAAAAGGAGTAAAAAGAACAAGAAGAAGGAGAAGAAGAAGAAGAAGAACAACAACAACAACAATAATTAGAAGGAGAAGAAGATGAGGAAAAAGAAGAAGAAGAAGAAGAGGAAAAAGAAAAAGAAGAAGAAGAAGTAGTAGAAGAAGAAGAAGAGGAAGATGAACAAGAGGGAGGAGAAGAAGAAGAAGAAGAGGCAGAACAAGAAGGAGAAAATAAAGAGGTGGAAGAAGAAGAAGAGGAAGAAGAAGTAAAAGAAGAGGAAGAAAAAGAGCAAGAAGCAAAAGAGGAGGAAAAACAAGAAGAAGAACAAGATGAAGAAGAAGTACAAGAGGAAGAGAAAGAAGAAGAAGATGAAAATAAAGAAGAACAAAAAGAAAAGAAGAAGAAGAAGAAGAAGAACAAGCAAAAGAGGAGTAAGAAGAAGAAGAGGAAGATGATGAAGATGGAGAAGAAGAAGGTGAAGAAGAAGAAACTGATGAAAAAGAAGAACAAGAAGAAGAAGAAGCAGAAGAAGAGGAAGAATAATAATAATAATAATAATAAGTAGAAGAACAAAAGAATAATAGAAAAAGTAAAAGAAAATAGAAAGAAGAAAGAGAAGAAAATAAAGAAGAAGAAGAAGAAAAGGAAGAAGAAGAACTACTAGGACACGAAGAAGAAGTTAAAGAAACAAATGTTGAAGGAAAAGAAGTAGAAGGAGAGATAGGAGAAGAATAAGAGAAGGAAAAAGAAGAACAAGAAGAAGTATAAGAAGAAAAAGAATAAGAGGAAGAAGAAGAAGGGAAAGTAGAAGAGGAAGAAGATGTGGAATAAGAAGAAGAAGAAGAAGAGGAAGAAGAAGGTGGAGAAGAAGAAGAGGAGGAAGATGAAGAAGAAGAAGAAGAAGAGGAAGAGGATGTAGAAGAAAAAGAAGTAGAGGGAGAAGAAGTTGAAGAAGACGAAGAAAAATAAGAAGTTGAAGAAGAAGAAGATGAAGAATAGAAGGAAAAAGAAGAAGAAGAAGATGATGATGAGAAAGAAATAGAAGAAGACAAAGAAGAAGAGAGGTAGAGGAAGAAGAAGAGCATGATGGACAAGAGGAAAAAGGAGTAGTAGAAGAAGAATAATAATAAGTGAAGAGGTACATGAAGAAGTAGGAGAAGAGGAAGATGAAGAAGAAGAGGATGAAGAAGAAATTGAAGAGTGAAAGGAAGATAAGGGAGAATAAGAAGAAGGTGATTTAGAAGATGAGGAAGAAGGAGAAGAAGAGAAAGAAGAAGAAGAAGAAGAAGTTGAAGAAGAAGAGGAAAAAGATGAAGAAGAGGAAGTAGTAGAAGTAGAAGAAGAGGAAGAAGAAATGGAGGAAGAACAAGAAGAGGAAGAGGAAGAAGAAGAAGAAGAGGAAGAAGAAGAAGAATAACAATAAGAAGAAGAAAATGAAAAGAAAGAAGAAGAAGAAGAAATTGAGTAAAAAGAACTAGAAGAAGAAGAACAACAACAACAACAACAATTAGTAGGAGAAGAAGATGAGGAAAAAGAAGAAGAAGAAGAAGAGGAAAAAGAAGAAGAAGAGGAAGCAGAACAAGAGGGAGGAGAAGAAGAAGAAGAAGAGGGAGAACGAGAAGGAGAAAATGAAGAGGTGGAAGAAGAAGGGGAGGAAGAAGAAGTAAAAGAAGAGGAAGAAAAACAGCAAGAAGCAAAAGAAGAGGAAAAAGAAGAAGAAGAAGATGATGAAGAAGAAGAAGAAGAGGAAGAGAAAGAAGAAGAAGATGAAAACAAAGAAGAACAAAAAGAAGAGAAGAAGAAGAACAAGAATAAGCAGAAGAGGAGTAAGAAGAAGAAGAGGAAGATGATGAAGATGGAGAAGAAGAAGGTGAAGAAGAAGCTGACGAAAAAGAAGAACAAGAAGAAGAAGCAAAAGAAGATGAAGAATAATATTAATAATAATAATAAGTAGAAGAACAAAAGAATAATAGAAAAAGTAAAAGAAAATAGAAAGAAGAAAGAGAAAAAAATAAAGAAGAAGAAGAAAAGGAAGAAGAAGAACTACTAGGACACGAAGAAGAAGTATAAGAAGGAGAGGAACAATAAGAAGAAGAAGTTAAAGAAACAAATGTTGAAGGAAAAGAAGTAGAAGGAGAGATAGGAGAAGAATAAAAGAAGGAAAAAGAAGAACAAGAAGAAGTATAAGAAGAAAAAGAATAAGAGGAAGAAGAAGAAGGGAAAGTAGAAGAGGAAGAAGATGTGGAATAAGAAGAAGAAGAAGAAGAGGAAGAAGAAGGTGGAGAAGAAGAAGAGGAGGAGGAAGAAGAAGAAGAAGAAGAAGAGGAAGAGGATGTAGAAGAAAAAGAAGTAGAGGGAGAAGAAGTTGAAGAAGACGAAGAAAAATAAGAAGTTGAAGAAGAAGAAGATGAAGAATAGAAGGAAAAAGAAGAAGAAGAAATGATGATGATGAGAAAGAAATAGAAGAAGACAAAGAAGAAGAGAGGAAGAGGAAGAAGAAGAGGATGATGGACAAGATGAAAAAGGAGTAGTAGAAGAAGAATAATAATAAGTGAAGAGGTACATGAAGAAGAAGGAGAAGAGGAAGAAGAAGAAATAGAAGAATAAAAGGAAGATAAGGGAGAATAAGAAGAAGGAGATTTAGAACATAAGGAAGAAGGAGAAGAAGAAGAGGAAGAAGAAGAAGAAGAAGAAGTTGAAGAAGAAGAGGAAAAAGATGAAGAAGAGGAAGAAGAAGTAGAAGAAGAGGAAGAAGAAGAAGAAGAGGAGGAAGAACAAGAAGAAGAAGAGGAAGAACAAGAAGAAGAAGAGGAAGAAGAAGAAGAAGAGGAAGAAGAAGAAGAATAAGAATAAGAAGAAGAAGAAAATGAAAAGAAAGAAGAAGAAGAAGAAGAGGAGGAATAAAAAGAACAAGAAGAAGGAGAAGAAGAAGAAGAAGAAGAAGAAGAACAATTAGAAGGAGAAGAAGATGAGGAAAAAGAAGAAGAAGAAGAAGAGGAAAAAGAAAAAGAAGAAGAAGAAGAAGAAGAAGAGGAAGATGAACAAGAGGGAGGATAAGAAGAAGAAGAAGAGGGAGAATAAGAAGGAGAAAGTAAATAGGAGGTGGAAGAAGAAGAAGAGGAAGAAGAAGTAAAAGAAGAGGAAGAAAAAGAGTAAGAAGCCAAAGAGGAGGGAAAACAAGAAGAAGATGAAGAAGAAGAAGAAAAAGAATAAAAGAAGAAGAAGAAGAAAATGATGAGAAAGAAGAAGAAGAAGAAGAAGAAGAAGAAAAAGAATTAAAAGAAGAAGAAGAGGAAGAAGAAGAAGGAGAAGAAGAAAAAGAAGCAAAAGAAGATGTTTAATAAGAAGAAGAGGAAGATGAAGAAGAGGAAGGAGAAGTAGAAGAGGGAGAAAAAGAAGGAGAAGAGAAAGAGGATGAAGAAGAAGAAGAAGATATTAAAGAAGAAGAAGAAGAGGAAGAAGAAGAGGAGGAAGAAGAAAAAGAAAAAAAAGAAGAAGAAGTGGAAGAAAAAGAAAAAAAAGAAGAAGAAGTGGAGGAAAAAGAATAGGATAAAAAAGAAGTCGTAGAAGAAGAAGAACAAAAAGAGGAGGAGAAAGAAGAAGATGAATAAGAATAAGAAGTGGAACAATAAGAAGAAAATGAAAAAGAACAAGAAAAAGATGAAGAAGAAGAGGAAGAAGAGCAAGCAAAAGAACAAGTGGAAGATGAGGAAGAAGAGAAAGAAGAAGTTGAAGAAGATGGGGAAGAAGGAGGAGAAGATGTGGAAGAAGAAGATGAAATGGATGAAGAAGAGGGAGAAGTTGAAGAAGAGAAAGAAGAAGAGGAAGAAAAAGCAGAAGAAAAGGAAGAAGAAGAAAAGGAGGAAAACAAAAAAAAGGAAGAAAAAGAAGGAGAAGATGAATGAGAGGAGGAAGAAGAAAACAAAGAAGAACAAGAAGAGGAATAAAAAGAAGAAGAAAAAAGGAGGAGGAAGAAGAAGAAGTAGTAGATCATTTAGAAGAAGAAGAAAAGAAGAAGAAGAAGAAGGGTAAGAAGAAGAAGGGGAAGTAGAAGAGGATGTAGAAGAAGAGGTAGGAGAAGAAAAAGAATAGGACGATTAAGAAAAGGAAGGAGAAGAAGAAGTGGGAGAAGGAAAAGAGGGAGATGAAGAAGAAGAAGAACTAGTAGAAGAACAAGGAAAATAAGAGGTGGAGGAAGAGGAAGAAGAAGAAGAAGAAGAAGAAGAAGAAGAAAAGGAAGAAGAAGTAGAAGAAGTAGAATAAGAAAAAGAAGACGAAGAAGAAGACGAAGAAGAAGAAGAAGAAGGAGAAGAACAAGAAGATGAGGAAGAATAAGAGGAGGAAGAAGGGGTACAAAAAGTAGGTGGAGGAGAAGAAAAAGTAGGAGAAGAAGAAAAAGTACATGAAGAGGAAGAAAAAAAAGAAGAAAAATAACAGAAGAAGATGAAGAATTAGAAGAGGAAGAAGAGGAAGGAGAAGAAGAAGAAGTTGAGGAAGAACAAGAAGAAGAAGAGGCAGAACAATAAGAAAAAGAAGAAGGGAAAGAAGACGAAGAGGAAGAAACAGAAGAAGAGGAGGAATAAAAAGAAGAAGAACATGAAGAAGAGGAGGACGAAGAAGAAGAAGAAAAAGAGGGATAAAAAGAATCTAAGAATAGTAATAATAATAATAATAATAATAATAATAATAATAATAAGTTGGAGTAGAAGAAGAAGAAGAAAAAGATGAAGATCAAGAAGTTGACGAAGAACGAGAAGAATAAAAAGGAGAAGAAGAGGAAGAGGAAGAATAAAGAAGAAAGAATAACAAAGAAAGAAGAAAGAAAAAGGAAGAAAGCAGAAGGAAAAAGTAGAAGAAAGGAGGAAGAAAGAAACAAGAAGGTAGATGGAAAAAGAAAGAAGAAGAAAGAAGAATAAGGAAAGTTGAAAGAAGAAAGTAGAAAGAAGAAGGAGAGGAGGAAGGAGAAGGAGAAGGAGGAGGACATACAGAAGGAGTTGGAGAAGGAGAAGGAGAAGAAGAGCTAGAAAGAGAAGGTGGTGGAGAAGGAAAAAAAGGAGAAGGAGATGGAAAAGGAGAAGGTCAGGGAGAAAGACAAGGAGAAGGAGAAGGAGAAGCAGTAGGAAAAGAAGAAAAGAAGAAGAAGAAGAAGAAGAAGAAATTAATTAAAAGAAGAAGAAGAGGAAGATGAAGAAGAGGAAGGAGAAGAATTAGAAGAGGAAGCAGAAAAAGGAGAATAGAAAGAGGAGGAGGAAGAAGAAGAAGAAGATATTGAATGAGAACAAGAAGAAGAAGAAGAAGAGGAAGAAGAAGAGGAGGAAGAAGAAGAAGAAGAAAAAGAAGAAGAAGAAGAAGTGGAAGAAAGAGAATAGGATAAAAAAAGAAGTCGTAGAAGAAGAAGAAGAAAAAGAGGAGGAGAAAGAAGACGTGGAAGAAGAATAAGAAGTGGAATGAAGAATAAGAAGTGGAATAAGAAGAAGAAGATGAAAAGGAACAAGAAAAAGATGAAGAAGAAGAGGAAGAAGAAGATGTAGAAGAACAAGTGGAAGATGACGAAGAAAAGGAAGAAGAAGTTGAAGAAGATGGGGAAGAAGGAGAAAACGAAGTGGAAGAAGAAGATGAAGTGGAAGAAGAAGAGCGAGAAGATGAAGAAGAAGAAGAACAAAAAGAAAAGGAAGAAGAAGAAGAGGAAGATGAATAGCAAGAAGAAGAAGAAAATGAAGAAGGAGAAGAAGAGGAATAAAAGAAGAAGAAAAAAAGAGGAGGAAGAATAAGAAGTAGTAGATTATTTAGAAGAAGAAGAAAAGAAGAAGAAGAAGGATAGAAGATGAAGGTGAAGTAGAAGAGGAAGTAGAACAAGTGGAATGAGAAGAAAAAAAATAGGACGATTAAGAAAAGGAAGGAGAAGAAGAAGTGGGAGAATGAAAAGAGGGGGATGAAGAAGAAGAAGAACTAGTAAAAGAACAAGGAAAAGAAAAGGATGTGGAGGAGGAGGAAGAAGAAGAAGTGGAAGAAGAAAAGGAAGAAGAGGAAGAAGAAGAAGTAGAACAAGTAGAAGAAGAAGAAGACGAAGAAGAAGACGAAGAAGAAGAAGAAGAAGAAGAAGAAGATGAGGAAGGAGAAGAAGAGGAAGAAGAAGAGGAGGAAGAAGGGGAACAAGAAGAAGGTGGAGGAGAAGAGGAAGAAGAAGAAGGAGAAGAAGAAAAAGTACGTGAAGAGGAGGAAAAAGAAAAAGAAAAATAGCAAAAGAAGATGAAGAAATAGAAGAGGAATGAGGAAGGAGAAGAAGAAGTTGAGGAAGAACGAGAGGAAGCAGAGGAAGAAGAATAAGAAAAAGAAGAAGAGAATGAAGAGGAAAAAATAGAAGAGGAGGAGGAAGAAAAAGAAGAACATGAAGAAGGGGAGGAGGAAGAAGAAGAAGAAAAAGAGGGATAAGATGAATCTAAGAATAATAAAAATAATAATAATAATAATAATAATAATAATAATAATAATAATAATAATAATAATAATAATAATAAGTAGGAGAAAAAGAAGAAGAAGAAGAACAAGAGGAAGATGAAGAAGAAGGAGAAGAACAAAAAGGAGGAGAAGAAGAAGAAGAGGAAGAATAAAGAAGAAAGAAGAACAAAGAAAGGGGAAAGAAGAAGGAAGAAAGTAGAAGGAAAAAGGTAGAAGAAAGGAGGAAGAAAGAACCAAGAAGGTAGAAGGAAGAAGAAAGAAGAAGAAAGAAGAATAAGGAAAGTAGAAAGAAGAAAGAAGAAAGAAGAAGGAGAAGAGGAAGGAGATGGAGAAGGAAAAGGAGGTGAAGAAGCAAGAAAAGAAGGAGAAGGAGATGGAAAAGTAGAAGGAGAGGTAGAAAGGCATGGAGAAGGAGAAAGAGAAGGAGTAAGAGAAGAAGAAAAGGAGTTCAAGAAGAAGAAGAAGATGATGATGATGATGATGAGGAAGATGAAGAGGATGAAGAAGAACATGAATAGAAGAAAATGGAGAAAACGAAGAAGAAGAAGAAAGGTAAGAAGAAGAAGAGGTAGAAGTAGAAGTAGTAGAAGATGAAGAAGAAGAAGAAGAAGAAGAAGAAGAAAAGGAAGAAGATGATGGAAAAGAGGAAGAAGAAGAAGTAAAAGAAGAAGAAGAAGAAGAAGAGGATGAAGAAGACGAAGAAGTCGAAGAAGATGATGATGAAGAAGAAGAAGAAGAAGAAGAAGAAGAGGAAGAAGAAAAATAACGAGATGAAGAAGAGGAAGATTCGGAAGAAGACAATGAAGAAGGAGATGATGAGGAAGAAGAAGAAGAGGAAGAAGAGGAAAAAGAAGGAAAAAAAGAAGAAGAAGAGGAAGAAGAAGAGGAAGAAAAGGTAGAAGAAGAGGAAGAAAAGATGGATTAAGGAAAAGCAATTAGGGATTAGGGGTTATGAATTCAAGATTAGGGATTAAGGAAGGAGGGATTATGGATTAGCTTTTTGGGGTTAAGGATTATGGATTTTTTTTTGGAGATTTGGGATTAGGGTTTATGGATAAAGGGTTAGGGATTAAATAGTAGGTATTAAGTAATAAGTAATAGAGATTAAGGAATAAGGTTTAGGAATTAGGGATTAAGTATGAAGGGAGTAAGGATTAGGATTAAGGTATTAATTACTAACGTTTGCAAATTATGGATTTAGGATTTGGGATTATAGATTACGAAATAGGGAGTAGTAATTAAGGATTAGAGATTAATGATTAGGTATTTGGGATTCAAGATTAGGGATTAGAGTTTAAAGACTAGGGATTAGATATTTATTGATTATAATTAGAATTAGTGATTAAATCTTTGAGTTTAAGAATTCAAGATTATGGATTATTGATCAGGGATTATGGATTTAGTATTAGGGATTAAGGTTTAAGGATTAGAGATTATGCATTAACGACATATTAGCAATTAGAGATTAAGGATTGGGGTTTAGGGATGAGGAATTAGGCATTAGAGATTTGGAAGGCATGGATTTGGGATTATATATTTAGGGATGAGGGAACAGGGAGGAAGGTATTATGAAGTAGGAATTATGAAATATGGATTAAGGATTATGAAGTAGAAGGAGAATAAGAAGGAGATGAAGAAGAATAAGAATAAGAACGAGGAGAAGAAGAAGAAGAAGAAAATGAAGAAAAAGAATAAAACTAATAGAGGATGAAGAAAAAAGTGATGAAGAAGAAGAAGAAGATGATGATGATGATAATGAAGAGGAAGAAGAAGAAGAAAATGAGGAAAAAGAAAAAGAAGAGGAAGAAGAAGAAGAAGAAGAAGAAGAAGGAAAAGAAGAAGAGAAAGAAAAATAAGGAGGAGGAGGAGAAGAAGAAGAAGAAGAAGAAGAAGAAGAAGAAGAAGGAGAAGAGTTTGAAGAAGAAAATGAAAGAAGAAGGTAAAAAAGTTGAAGAAGAAGAAGATGATGAAGAATAAAAGGAAGAGGAAGATGAAGACAAAAATGAAAAAGAAGAAGAAGAAAAAGTGGAAGATGAAGAAGAAAAAGAAGATGAACAAGAAGAAGAGAGGTTGAAAAAGTTGATGAAGAAGATGAAGAAGAAGAAGATGAAGAAGACAAAGAAGAAGAAGAAGAAGAAGAAGGACAAGATGAAGGAGGAGGAGGAGGAGTAGAAGAAGAAGAAGAACTAGAAGAAGTAGAGGAAGAAGAAGAGGAAGACGAAGAAGAACAAGAACAAGAACAAGAAGAAAAAGAAAAAGAAAAAGATGAAGAGGAAAAAGAAGATGAGTAAGAAGAAGAAGAAGAAGAGATTAAGAATGAAAAGACTAATAATTAGGTATTAGAGATTAGGGATTAGGAATTAAAGGATTAATTATTAAAGATTAGGTATTTAAGATTAGGAATTAGGGATTGATGATTAGAGGTTATGGATACAAGATTTAGGTTTAGAGATTTGAGACTAGGGATTTCAGATTATGGAATAAAGATTAACATTAGAGATTTTGGACTAAAGATTAAGGATTAGGGATTAGTATTGAAGAATAGGTATTAGGGCTTAGGGATTAGAGATTATGGATTATGGATTATAGATTAGGGATTATCGATTATGTATTAGGCATTAGAGTTTTGGAATTAGAGATTAGGGATTAAACATTAAGGATTAGGGAAGGAAAAAAGAAGAAAAATGAAAGAAAAAAGTAGAAAGAAGAAAAAAGAAAGAAGAAGAAGAAGAAGAAGAAGAGGAGGATGAAGAAGAAGAAGAGAAGAAGAAGAAGAAGAATAAGAAGGAAAAGGAGATGGAGGATGACATGGAGAAGGAGAAAGAAAGTAGGAGAAAAAGATGGAGAAGGAAAAAAAGGAGAAAGAGAAGGAGAAGGTGATGGAGAAGGAGAAGGAGAAGGAGAAAGGCATAGAGAAGGAGAAGGAGAAGATGATGAAGAAGAAGAAGAAGAAAAAGTAAAAGAAGAAGAAGAAGAAGAAATAGAAGAAGAACAACAACAAGAAGAATAACAAGAAGACGACAACGAAGAAGAACAAGAAGTAGAAGGGGAAGAAGATGAGGATGAAGAAGAACAAGAAAAGATGAAAAAGGAGAAGAAGAAAGGGAAGAAGTAGTAGTAGTAGAAGAAGAAGAAGAAAAAGAAGAAAAAGAAGAACAAGAACAAGAAGATGAAGATTAAGAAGAAGTAAGAGAAATGCAAAAAATGGAAAAAAAGAAGAAGAGGAAGAAGAAGAAGAAGAAGAAGATGAACAAGAAGATGATGAAGAAGAAGAAGAACAAGAAGAAGAGGTAGATATGGAAGAAGAGTAAGAAGAAGAAGAAGAATTAGAAGATACAGGAGAGGAAGAAGAAAAAAAGAAAGAAGAATAAGAAGAAGAAGAAGAAGAGGAAAAAGAGATGAATTAGTGATTAGGGGTTAGGGATTAGGGATTAAGGATTATGTTGGAAAGGATTAGGGATTATGTGTTAGGGATTAAGGAATAAGGTTTATGGATTAGTAGTTAAGGATTATGGATAGGGATTAAGGATTAGGGATTAAAGTGTTAGGATTAAGTAATAAGTGATAGGGATTAGGTAATAAGGATTAGGAATTAGAGATTAAGGAGGCATTAATGATTAGAGATTAGGGATTATAGGTTAAAGGATTAATTATTAAGGATTACAAATTAAGGATTTAGGATTAAAGATTAGTGATTAGGGATTCGAGATTCAAGATTAGGAATTAATGTTTAAGGATTTTGGAATAGAGATTAAGTGATTATAATTAAGATTAGGGTTTATGGATTAGGGATTTGAGATTCAAAATTTTGTATTATGGTTTAGGGATTAGGGATTAGGTGTTAAGGATTAAGTTTTAGAGATTTTAGATTAGGGACTAGATATTAGAGATTTATAATTAGGGATTATGGATTAAGGATTGATTAAGAATTAAGGATAAGGAATTGTGGATTAAGGATTAGAGACTAGGGATTGGGGATTTTAGATTATGATTGGATGGATTAAGGATTACATATTTCGAGATGAGGGAAAAGGGACGGAGGTGTTATAGAGCAGGGATTAGGGAATATGATTAAGGATTACGAAGAAGAAGGAGAAGAAAAAGAAGATGAAGAAGAGGAAGAAGGCGAACAAGGTGAAGAAGAAGAAGAACAAGAAGAAAAGGAAGAAAAAGAATAGAAAGACGATAAAGAAGATCAAGGAGGAGAAGAAGGAGAAGAAGAGGAAGATGGTGATGAAGAGGAAGAAGAAGAAGAAAATGAAGATGAAGAAATTGAAGAAGAAGAATAAGAAGAAGAAGAAAAAGAAGAAGAAGAAGAGGAAGAAGAGGAAGAAGAAGAAGAAGAAGAAGAAGAAGAAGAAGCCAAAGAAAGAGAAGGAGAAGAGAAAGAAGCAGAGGAGGAAAGAGAAGAGGGTAAAGAAGTTTAAGAAGAAGAAGAAAAGGAAGATGAAGAGGAAAAAGAAATAAAGAAGAAGAAGAGGAAAATGAAGAACAAAAAGAAGAAGAAGAAGAAGAAGAGAGGAAGAAAAGGAAGCAGAAAAAGATGATGATGATGATGATGATGAAGAAATAAAAGGAGGAGGAGGAGGAGGATGAGAAGAAGAAGAAGAAGAAATAAAAAAGGAAGAAGAAGAAAAAGAAGAAGTAGAAGTAGAAGAACAAGTAAAGGAAGAAGAGGTGGAAGAAGAAGAGGAAAGAAGAAGAAGAAGAAGAAGAAGAAAAAGATGTACAAGAAGAAAAAGAAGAAGAAGAAGAAGAATAAAAAGAGGAAAACGAAGAAGTGTAAGAAGAAGAAGAAGATATTAAGGATGAAGTAATTAATGATTAGGGATAGGTGATTAGGGATTAAGAATTAAGGAATTAATTGCTAAAGATCAAGGATTAAAGATTAAATATTTAAGATTCTAAATTAGAGATTATAGAATAAGGATTAGGGATTAGAAATTAAAGATTAAAGATTATAGATACAGGATTTAATTTTGTAGATTAAAGTTTAAGGGTAACAGATTAAGGAATTAGGATTAGCATTAGAGATTAAAAATTAGGGATTAGTGATTAAGGATTAGGGATTAAAGATTTGAGATTAGGATTAGAGATTAGGGATTTGACATTAGAGATTAGAGACTATGGATTATAGATTTATGATTAGGGATTAGGTGTTAGGGATTAAAGATTTAGGATTAGAGATTAGGGATGGATTAGCAAATAAGGATTAAGGATTAAGCATTCAGGATTAATGATAAGGAAGAAGGAAGAAGAAAGAAAGAAGGAAGAAAGAAGAAGAAGAAAAAGATGACGAAGAAGAGGAAAAAGACGAAGAAGAAGATAACGAATAAAGAAGGAAGAATGATGAAGGGAAAAGGGACAAAGAAGGAAGAAGGAAGAAGGAAGAAGAAAAAATAAAGAGGAAAGAATAAAGAAAAATGAGAAAAGAAGAAAGAAAAAAGAAAGAAGAAGGAAGAAAAGGAAGAAGAAGAAGAAGAAGAAGAAGAAGAAGAAAAAGAAGGAGAAGGACAAGGAGAAGTAAGACGAGTAGAAGGAGGAGGAGAAAGAGAAGGAGAAAGTGAATGAGAAGGACAAGGAGTAGAAGAAAAAGAAGCAGAAGGAGAAGGAGAAAGACAAAGGAAAGGAGAAGTAGAAGAAGAAAGAGAAGAAGAAGAAGAAGCAGAAGAAGAAGAAGAGGAGGAAGAAGAAGAAGAAGAAGAAGAAGAAGGAGAAGAAGAAGAAGAGGAAGAAGATTAGGAAGAAGAAGAAGAAGAAGAAGAAGAAGAAAAAGTATAAGAGGAAGATGAGGAAGAAGAGAAAGAAAAAGAAGAAGAAGAAGATAAGGAAGAAGAACAAAAAAACAAAAGGAAGAAGAAGAAGAAGATGAAGGGGAAGAAGAGATGGGTTAAAGGTTCATGATTAGGGGTTAGGGATTAGAGAGAAGAAGAACAACAAGAAGAATAAGATGAGGAAGAAGAAGAAGTTGAAAAAGAAGGAGAACAAGAGGAAGTAGATGATGAAGTGGAAGAAGAAGAAGAAGATGATGAAAATGAGGGAGAAGAAGCAGTAGAAGATGAAGAATAAGAAGAGTAATAAGAAGAAGAAGAAGAGGAAGAAGAAGAGGAAGATGAAGAAAAAGAAGAAGAAGAAGAACAGGAAGAAGAAGAATTAGAAGCAGAAGAAGAAGACTAAAAAGAAGAACAAGAACAAGAAGAAGAAGAGGATGATGAGAAAGAGAAGGAAAAAGAAGAAGAAGAAAATAAGGAAGAAGAAGAAGAAGATGAGGAAGAAGAAGAAGAAGGGGAAGAAAAGATGGATTAAGGATTAAGGATTAAGGATTAGGGGTTAGGGATTAGGTGTTAAGGATTAAGGATCAGGTATTAAGGATTAAGAACAAAGGATTAGAGAATATGTATTAGCAATTAAGGATTAGGGTTTAGAGATTGAGGATAAGGGATTAAAGAATAGGGATTAAGAAATCAATAATAGAGATTAAGGATTAAGTATTAGGGATTATGGAATATGGATTAAGGGTTTAGTTACTAAGGATTGTAGGTTATGTATTACAGATCAAGGATTACAAAACAAGAAATCAAGATTAAGGATTATGGATTTAAGGTTAGTTATTAGGGATTTAAGATTAGAAATTAGAGATAAAGATTAGGGATAATAGATTAAGTGATTAAATTAAGATAAAAGATTAGAGATTATAGAATAAGGATAAATGATTGAAGATTAAAGATTAGGGATTAGGGATTAAGGTTAGGGATTATGGACTATAGATTAGTGATTAATGATTAGTTATTAAGTATTAGGTTATGATTTTTGGATTAGAGATTACAAATAAGAGATAACGGATTAAGGATTAGGAATTATGGATTAAGGATGGATTAGGGATTGGGTTTGAGGATAAAGATTAGGAAGGCATCAAATAGGCATTATAGATTAGGGATTAGGGAATAAGGATTAAGGATTACAAAGAAGAAAAGGAAGAAGAAGATGATAAAGAAGAAGAAGAAGAAGAAGAAGAAGAGAAGAAGAAGAAGAGGAGGAAGAAGAAGAAGAAGGAGAAGGAGAAGAAGAAGAAGAAGAAGATGAAGAAGATGAAGAAGAAGAAGAAGAAGAAGAAGAAGGAGAAGTAGAAGTATAGAAAGAAGAAGAAGAAGAAGAAGAAGAACAAAAAAAGAAGAAGAGGAAGAACAAAAAACAGAATAAGAAGATTACATGAAGAAGAAGTAGAAGTAGAAGAAGAAGAAAAAGAAGAATAAGAATAAGAATAAGAAGAAGAAGAAGAAGAAGAAGAAGGAGAAGTGGATGAAGGAGAAGAAAAAGAAGAAGAAGAAGTAGAAGAAAAGATGAATGAGAAGAATAAGAACAAGTAGTAGAAGAAGATGTAGAAGACAAAGAAAAAAATTGTGTAGAAGATTATTTAGAAGAAGAAGATGGAGGAGAAGGAGGAGAAAGAAGAAGAAGAAGAAGAAAAAGACAAAGAGGAAGAACTAGAAGAGAAGAAGAAGAAGAAGGAGAAGAAGAAGAAGAAGAAGAAGAAGAATAGGAAGATGAAGTAGATGAAGAAGAAGAAGTTGAAGAGGAAGAAGACGAGGAAGAAGAAGAAGAGGGAGAATAAGAAGAAGAAGAAGAACCAAAAGAAGAAGAGATGAAGTAAAAGAAGAAGACAAAGAAGAAGTAGAAGTAAATGGAGAAGTAGAAGAATAAAAGGAAGAAGATGAAGCAATTGAACAAGGAGGACGAGGACAAGGGTTGGAAGGAGAAGGAGAATGAAAATGAGAAGGAGAGGGTTATGGAGGAGTAAGAGAAGTAGAAAGAGAAGGAGAACCAGAAGGAGAGGGAGAGAGAGTAGGAGAAGAAGACAAAGTAGAAGAAGAAGAAACATAGAAGAAGAACAACAACAAGAAGAATAAGAGGAAATAGAAGAAGAAGAAGAAGAAGAAGAAAATAAAAAAGACGAAGAAGAGGAAGAAGAAGAATAAGAAAATAAGATGGAGAAAAAAGTAGAAGAAAGGGATGAAGAAGAAGAGGAAGGAGAAGAAGAAGAAGAAGAAGACAAAAATGAAGAAGAAGAAGAAAAAGAAGAAAAAGACGAAGAAGAAGAAGAAGAAAAAGAAGAAGAACAAAAAGATGAGTAAGAAGAGGAACAAGAAGTAGAAGAAGAGGAAGAAGAAGATGAACAAGCGGAAGAAGAAGAAAAACATGAAGAGGAAGAAGAGATGGACTAGGGATTAGTGATTAGGGTCTTGGATTAAGGAGAAGTTGAAGAATAATAAGAAGATGAAGAAGGAAAAGTTCAAGAAGAAGAAGAAGAAGAAGTAATGGTCGAAGAGGAAGAATAGGAAGAAGATGAAGAAGATGAAGTGCAAGAAGGAGGAGAAGAAGATTATGAAGAAGAAGAAGAAGAAGAAGGAAAAGAAGAGGTAGAAGAAGAGAAAGAAGGAGAAGTGGAAAAATAAAAAGAAGGAGAAGATGAAGAAGAAGAACAAGAAAAAGGAGGAGAAGAAGAAGAAGAAGATAGGAAGAAGAAGAAGTAGAAGAAGGAGAAGAAGAACAAGAAGAAGAATAAGAAGAAGAAGAAGAGCAATAAGAAGAAGATAAAGGGGAAGAAGAACTAAAGGAAGAAGAGGAGGAAGAAGAAGAAGAAAAATAAGAAAAAGAATAGGAAGAAGAGGAAGAACAAGGAAAAGAAGAGGAGAAAGAATAAGAAAAATAAGAAGAAGAAAAAGAAGAAGAAGAAGAAGAGAAAGAAGAAGAACAAGAAGAATAATTAGAAGAACAAGAAGAAGACGATGATGAAGAAGAAGATGAAGAAGGGGAAGAAGTAGAAGAACATGAGGAAAAATAAGAAGAAGTTGAAGAAAAAGATGTGGAACGAGAAGAAGAAGAAGTGGGAGGAGAAGAATAGGAGAAGGAAGAAGAAGAAGAAGAAGAAGAAGAAGAAGGAGAAGAAGAAGAAGAAGAGGAAGAAGAAGAAGGAGAAGTAGAAAAAGAAGATGTGGAAGAAAAAGAAGAAGTGGAAGAAGGAGACAAAGAAGAAGTGGAAGAAGAAGAAGGAGAGGAAGAAGAACAAGAAGAAGAAGAGGAAGAAAGAGAAGCAGCAAAAGAAGAAATAGAAAAAAAGAGAAAGAAGAAGAAAAAGTAGAAAAAAGGAGAAAGAAGAAGAAGAAGAAGACAAAAAAGAAGAAAAATAATAAGAAGAAAAAGGTGATAAAGCGGAGGAGTATGAAGAAGAAGAAGAAGAAGATGATGAGGAAGAAGTAGAAGAAGACGAAGAAGAAGAAGTAGAAGAGGAAAAAGAAGAGGATGATGGAGAAGAGGAAAATGAAGAAGAAGAAGTCGAAGAAGAACAAGAATAATAAGTAGAGGTATAAGAAGAACAAGAAGAAGAGGAGGAAGAAGAAGATGAACAAGAGTTAGAAGAAGAATTGTAAGAAGAAGAGGAAGATAAGGAAGAATAAGGAGAAGAATATGTAGAAGATGAGGAAGAAGAAGAAGAAGAGGGTGAAGAAAAAGAAGAATAAGTTGTTGAAGAAGAAGAGAAAGAAGATGAAGAGAGGCAAAAGAAGAAGTAGAAGAAGTGGAAGAAAAAGAAGAAGTAGAAGAAGTGGAAGAAAAAGAAGAAGAGAAAGAACAAGAAGAGGAAGAAGAAGAATAAGAATAAGAAGAAGAAGAAATTGAAGAGGTAGAAGAAGAAGCGGAAGAAGAAGAAGTCGAAGAAGAAGAAGAGGAAGAAGAAAAAGAAGAATAAGAAGTTGAAGAAGAAGGGAAAGAAGATGAAGAAGAGGCAAAAGAAGAAGTAGAAGAAGTGGAAGAAGAAGAAGAGGAAGAACAAGAAGAAGAGGAAGAACAAAAAGAAGAATAATAAGAATAAGAAGAAAAATAAATTGAAGAGGAAGAACAAGAAGACGAAGAAGAAGAAGAAGAAGAAGATGAAGAAGAAAAAGAAGACGAAGAAGAACAAGAAAAAGGGCAAGAGGAAGAAAAAGAACAAGATCATGATGTTGAAGAAAAAGAAGTAGAAGTAGAAGAAGAAGAAAAAGCGGAAGACAAAGAAGGAGAAGTGGAAAAAGAAGAACGAAAGGAACAAAAAGAAGTGGAAAAAGAAGAAGAAGAAGAAGAAGAAGAAGAAGAAAAAGAAGGAGAAGAAGAAGAAGAAGAAGAAGAAGAAGAAGCAAGAGATGTAGAAGAAGAAGAAGAAGAAGAAAAAGAAGAAGAAAAGAGGAAGATGAAGAAAAAGAAGAAGAGGAAGAAGAAGAAGAATAAGAAGAAGAAGAATAGGAAGAAAAGGAAGAAGAGTAAGAAGATGGAGAAAAAGAGGAGGAAGAACAAAAAGAAGTAGAAGAAGAAGAAGAAGAAGAAGAAGAAAAAGAAGTAGAAGAAGAAGAAGAGGAAGATGAAGAAGAGGAAGAAGAAGAAAAAGAAGAGGGAGAAGAAGGGGAAGGATAATTGAAAGAGGAGGACAAAGAAGAAGAAAAGATGTACAAGAAGAAGAAGAAGAAGAGGAAGAAGAAGAAGAAAAGGAAGAAGAAAAAGAAAAAGAAATAGAAGATGAAGAAAAAGAAAAAGAAGAAGATGAAAGAGAATAAGAAAAAGAAGTTGTTGAAGAAAAAGAAAAAGAATAGGAGGAGGAAGAAGAAGAAGAAGGAGGCAAATTACGAGAGGAATAAGAAGAAGAAGAAGAAGATGAGGAACAAGAAAAAGTTGAAGAAGAATAGGAAGTAGAAGAAAAAGAAGAACAAGAGGAAGTTGAGGAAGAAGAGAAAGATGAAGATGAAGACGATGAGGAAGAAGGAGAAGTGGAAGAAGAAGAGGAAGAAGAGGAAGAAGAAGAGGAAGAAGTGGAAGAGGAAGAAGAAGAGGAGGAAGAAGAAGGGGGACTAGAAGAAGGAGGAGGTGGAGAAGAAGAAGAAGAAGAAGAAGAAGAAGAAATATATAAAGAGGAGGAGGAAGAAGAAGAGAAATAGGCAAAAAAAGAAGAAAAGAAGACGAAGAGGAGGAAGAAGAAGAAGAAGGTGAGGAAGAATAAGAAGTAGGGGTAGAAGATTAAGAAAAAGAAGGGAATGAGGCAAAAGAGAAAGAAACAGAAGAAGAGGAGGAAGAAAAGAAGAGTAATAAGACGAAAAAGAGGAGAAAGTACAAGAAGAAGAAAACATGGGATAGGAGAAATAAGAATAGTAATAATAGTAATAATAATAATAATAATAATAATAATAATAATAATAAGTAGAAGAAGTTGAATAAGTAGATGAAGAAGATGGAGAAGAAGAAGGAGTAGAAGAAGAAGAGGAAGAAGAAGAAGAAGAGGAAGAAGAAGAAGAATAATAAATAAGAAAGAAGAAAGAAGAAAGAAGAAGGAAGAAAGAAGGAAGAAGGGAGAAGCAGAAGAAGATGGAGAAGGAGAAGGACAAGATGAAGTAAGATGAGGAGAAGGAGGAGGAGAAAGAGAAGAAGAAAGAGAATGAGAAGGGGAAGGAGTAGAAGAATGAGAAGGAGAAGGAGGAGAAGGATAAGGAGAATGATAAAGGAAAGGAGAAGGAGAAAAATAAGGAGAAGAATAATAAGGAGAAGAGAAAGAGGAGGAAGAAGAAGAAGAAGAACTAAACCAAGAAAAAGAAATAGAAAAAGAAGAAGTAGTAGTAGTAGAAGTGGAAGAAGAGGAATAAGAAGGACAAGAAAAGAAGAAAGAGAAGTAGAAAAGAAAAAGTGGTAGAAGAAGAAGTAGTGGAGGAAGATGAAGAAGAAGAAGAGGAAGAAGAAGAAGATGAAGAAGAAGAAAAAGTAGAAGAGGAAAAAGAAGAAGAAGAAGAAGAAGAAGAAGAAGAAGGGGATGAAGAAGAAGTAGATGAAGAAAAAGAAGAGGAAGATGACTAAGAAGAGGAAGAAGAAGAAGAGAAAGAAAAAGAAGAGGAAGAAGAGGAGGAAGAGGAAGAGGAAGAAGAAGAATTGGTAGAAGAAGAAGAGGAAGAAGAGACAAAAGAACTGAGAAAAGAAGAAGAGGAAGAAGAATAAGAAAAGAGAAGAAGGGGAAGAGGAACAGGTGGCAGTAGAAGAAGAAAAAGAAGAAGAAGAAGAAGAAGAAGAAGAAGAACAAAAATAATGACAATAATAAGAAGAAAAAGACGAAGGAGAAGAATAAGAAAAAGGAAAAAATAATGGAGAAGAAGGAAAAGAATAAGATGAAGTAGAAGAAGAAGATGAAAGAGAAGAAGTGGAAGAAAAAGGAGAAGAGGAAAAAGAAAAGGAAAAAATTGAACAAGAAGAAGAGGAAAAAGAAGAAGAAGAAGATTCAGAAAAAGAAGAAGAGAAGATGTAGAAGAAGAAGTGGAAGATGAAGGAGAAGAAGTTGAAGGAGGAGAAGAAGAAAAGGAAGAAGAAGAAGGAGAAGGAGAAGGACTTGCAGAAGGAAGAGAAGGAGATGCAGACTGAGAAGGTGAAGGGGAAAGAGAAGGATAAGGAGGAGGAGATAGAGAAGTAAAAGGAGAAGGAGAAGGAAGAGATCATTGAGAAGGAGAATGAGATGGGGAAGGAGAATAAGAAGAAGAAAAAGAAGATGAAGTAATAGAGAAAGTATAAGAAAAGGAAGAAGAAGAAGAAGAAATAGAAGAAGAAGTAGTAGAAGATGAAGAGGGTGAAGAAGAATAAGAAAAGATGATGAAGGAGAAACAAAAGCAGAAGAAAAGGATGAAGAAGTAGAGGAAGGAGGAGGAGGAGAAGAAGAAGAACATGGAGATGGAGATAAAGAAAAAACAAGAAGAAGAAGATGAAAAGAAGAAGAAGATGAAAAGAAGAGGAAGATGAAAATGATGAAGATGAAGAAGAAGAGGAAGATGATTAGGAAGAAGATGAAGAAGAAGAAAAGGAAGAAGAAAAAGAAGAACAAAAAGAATAAGAGGAAGATTAGGAAGAAGAAGAAGAAGAAGAAGATGTGGAACAAGAAAAAGAAGAACAAGAGGAAGAAGAAGTAGATGATGAAGGGGAAGAACAAATTGAATAGGGATTCATGATTAGAGGTTAGGGATTAGGGAGGAGAAGAACAAGAAGAAGATTAAGATGAAGGAGAAGTAGAAGTTCAAGAAGGATAAGAAGTAAAAGAAGAAGGTGAAGAAGAAGAAGAAGAGGAAGAAAAGGAAGAAGAAGAAGACGCAGTAGAAGAAGTAGAAGGTGATGAAGATGAATAAGAAGAGGAATAAGAAGAAGAAGAAGAAGAAGAAGAGGAAGAAGAAGAAGAACATGAACAAGAACAAGATGATGAAGCAGATAAGAAGAAGAAGAAGAAGATGTAGAGGAAAAAGAAGAAGAAGAAGAACAAGAAGAAGAAGAAGAGGAAGGTGAGGAAGAGGAACAAAAAAAGAAGATGATGAGGATGAAGAAGAAGAAAAAGAGGAAGGGGAAGAAAAGATGGATTAAGGATTAGGGATTAGGTTTTAGGGATTAAGGATTAGGTGTTAAGGATTAAGGATTAGAGATTTGGAATTAAAGATAAGAGAGTAGAGATTATGAATTAGCAATTAAGGATTAGTGTTTAGAAATTAAGGATAAGGGATTAAGGAGTAAGGATAATGGAATAAGTAATAAGGATTAAGGATTAAGGATTAACTATTAGAGATTAGGGATTATGGATTACGGGATTAGTTACTAAGGATTGTAGGTTCGGTGTTAAGGATTAAGGATTACGAATTAGGAAATTTTAATTAAGGATTAAGGATTGGTGATTTGGAATTTGAGATTTAGGATTAAGAATTAGAGATAAGGATTAAGGACAAGAGATTAAGTGATTATAATTTAGATAAAAGATTAGAGATTATAGATCAAAGATTATGGATTGAATATTAGAGATTAAGGATTAAGGATTAAGGTGAAGTATTATGTGCAATAGATTACGGATTAAGGATTAGTGATTATGTATTAGGGATTACGCTTGAGGGATTAGAGATTATAGATTTAGGATTAGGAATTATGGATTAAGGACAGATTGGGGATTAGGGAGGGATCGATTAGGCATTATAGATTGGGGATTTGGGAATAAGGAGTAAGGATTACGAAGAAGAACTGGAAGAAGAAGAAGATGAAGAAGAAGAAGAAGAAGAAGAAGATGAAGAAGAAGAAGAGGAAGAGGAAAAAGATGATGAAGAAGAAGAAAAAGAAAAAGAATTCGGAGAAGAGGAAGAACAAGGAGAAGAAGAGGAAGAAAAAGAAGAAAAATAAGAAGAAGAATAAGAAGAAGAAGAAGAAGAAGAAGAACAAGAAGAACAATTAAAAGAAGAAGAACAAGAAGACGAAGAAGAAGAAGAGGAAGAAGGAGAAGAAGTAGAAGAACATGAGGAACAATAAGAAGAAGTTGAAGAAAAAGATGTGGAAGGAGAAGAAGAAGAAGTGGGAGGAGAAGAACAAGAGATGGAATAACAAGAAGAAGAAGAAGAAGCAGAAGAAGAAGCAGAAGAAGAAGAGGAAGAGGAAGAAGAAGAAGGAGAAGTAGAAGAAGAAGAAGATACGGAAGAAAAAGAAGAAGAAGAAGAAGGAGAAGAAGAAAAAGAAGAGCGAGAAGGAGAAGCAATAGAAGAAGAAAAAGTAGAAGAAAAAGAGAAAGAAGAACAAGAAGAAGATGATGAAAAAGAAGAAGAAGAAGAAAAATAATAAAAAGAAGAAGACAAAGAAGATGAGGAAGAAGAAGAAGAGGAAGAAGGAGAAGAAGAAGATGAAAAAGAAGTAGTAGAAAAAGAAGAAGAGGAAGATGAAGAAGAGGAAGGAGAAGAAGATGAAGAGGGAGAAGAAAAGGAATGAGAAAAGAGAGGTGGAGGAAAAAGAAGAAAAGATGTAGAAGAAGAAGAAGAAGAAGAGGAAGAAGAAGAAAAAAGAAGAAGAAGAAGAAGAAGAAAAAGAAAAAGAAGTGGAAGGAAAAAAAGAAGAAGAGGAGGAAGAAGAAGAAGAAGAAGAATAAGAGGAAGTACAAGAAAATGAAGAAGAAGAAGAAGAAGAGCAATAAAAAGAACAAGAAAAAGAAGAGGAAGAAGAAAAGGAAGAAGATGATCATTTTGAAGAAGAAGAAGAAATGATCAAGAAGAAGAAGGGTAAGAATAGGAAGTAGAAGAGGAAGTAGGTGAAGAAGAGGAAGGAGAAGAAGAATAAGAGGGAGAAGGGAAAGAGGTGGATGAAGAAGAAGAAGAAGTAATTGAAGAAGAAGAAGAAGAACAAGTTGAAGAAGAAGAAGAAGTAGACGAAGAAGAAGAAGACAAAGAAGAAGCGAAAGAAGAAGAAGAAGAGGAAGAAGAGGAGGAAGAAGAAGAGGAAGAAGTAGAAGAGGAAGAACAAGAAGAAGAAGAGGAAGGGGGACAAGAAGGAGGAGGAGGAGGAGAAGAAGAAGAAGAAGAAGAAGAAGAAGAAATACATGATGAGGAGGAAGAAGAAGAGAAATAGACAGAAAAAGAAGAAGAATAAGAAAAGGAAGAGGAGGAACAAGAGGAAGAAGAAGAAGAAGAAGAAGAAGATGAGGAAGAATAAGAAGTAGTGGTAGATGAATAAGATGAAGAAGAAGGGAATGAAGAGAAGAGAAAGAAATAGAAGAAAAGGAGGTGGAAGAAGAAGAAGAAGAAGAAGAAGAGATGAAAGTAGAAGAAGAAGGAAATGTGGGATAGGAGAAATAAGAATAGTAATAATAATAATAATAATAATAATAATAATAATAATAAGTAGAAGAAGTAGACAAAGAAGGAGTAGAAGAAGAAGAGGAAGAAGAAGAGGAAGAATAAATAAGAAAGAAGAAAGAAGAAAGAAGAAGGAAGAAAGAAGAAAGAAGAAGGAAGAAGGGAGAAGGAGAAGAAGAAAGAGAAGGAGAAGGACAAGATGAAGCAAGACGAGGAGAAGGAGGAGGAGAAAGAGAAGGAGAAAGAGAACGAGAAGGGGAAGGAGTAGAAGAAAGAGAAGGAGAAGGAGGAGAAGGATAAGGAGGAAGACAAAGTAAGGGAGAAGGAGAAGAATAAGAAGAAAAAGAGGAAGAGGAGGAGGAAGAAGAAGAAGAAGAACTAAACCATGAAGAAGAAATAGAAGAAGAAGAGGAAAAAGTAGGAGTAGAAGTGAAAGAAGAAGAGGAATAAGAAGAACAAGAAAAGAAGAAGAAAGAGAAAATGAAAAAGAAAAAGTGGAAGAAGATAAAAAAGAAGAACAAGATGAAGAAGAAGAGAAAGACAAAGAAGATGATGAAGAAGAAAAAGTAGAATTGGAAGAAGAAGAAGAATAAGAAGAAGAAGAAGAATAAGAAGAAGAAGAAGAAGGAGATGAAGAAGTTGATGAAGAAAAAGATCAAGAAGATGACTAAGAAGAGGAAGAAGAGGAGGAAGTGGAAGAGCAAGAAGAAGTGGAAGAAGAACTTAGAAAAGAAGAAGAGGAAGAAGAATAAGAAAAGAGAAGAAGAGGAAGATGAAGAAGAAGAAGAGGAAGAAGAAGAAGAAGAAGAAGGAGAAGGAGAAAAAGAAAAGAAGAGGAAGAAGAAGGAGAAGAACCAGAAGAAGAAGAGGAAGAAGAAGAAGTTGAAGAATAAGAAACAAAGGAGGAAGAAGAAGAGGTGGTAGAAGAAGAACAAAAAGAAGAAGTTGAAGAAGAAGAAGAAGAGGAACAAAAATAATGATAATAATAAAAAGAAAAGACGAAGGAGAAGAATAAGAAAAAGGAAAAAATAATGGAGGAAAAGAAGAAGATGATGTTGAAGTAGAAGAAGAAGTTGAAAGAGAAGAAGTGGAAAAAGAAGAAGAAGAGGAAAAAGAAAAGAAAAAAATTTAACAAGAAGAAGTGAAAAAGAAGAAGAAGAAGAAGAAGATTCACAAAAAGAGAAAGAGAAGAAGTAGAAGAAGTGGAAGATGTAGGAGAAGGAGATGAAGGAGGAGAAGAAGAAAAGGATGAAGAAGGAGAAGGAGGAGGACTTGGAGAAGGAGGAGAAGGAGATGCAGAATGTGAAGGAGAAGGGGAAGGACAAGGATAAGGAGGAGGAGACAAAGAAGTAAAAGGAGAAGGAGAAGGAAAAGAACAAGGAAAAGGAGAAGGAGATGGAGAAGGAGAATAAGAAGAAGAAAAAGAAGATGAAGTATTAGAAGAAGTAGAAGAAAAGAAAGAAGAAGAAGAAGAAGAAGAAGAAGAAGAAATAGAAGAAGTAGTAGAACATGAAAAGGGTGAAGAAGAATAAAAGAAGAAGAAGAAGGAGAAATAGAAGTAGAATAAAAGGATGAAGAAGAAGAGGAAGGAGGAGAAGAAGAAGAACAAGGAAATGGAGATGAAGAAGAAAAAATAGAAGAAGAAGATGAAAAGAAGAAGAAGAAGAAGATGATGATGATGATGATTAGGAAGAAGAAGAAGAAGAAGAAGAAGAAGAAAAGGAAGAAAAAAAAGAGGAACAAAAAGTATAAGAGGAAGATTAGGAAGAAGAGGAAGAAGAAGAAGAAGATGTGGAAGAAGAACAAGAAGAATAAGAGGAATAAGAAGAAGATGATGAAGGGGAAGAAGAGACTGAATAGTAATTCACTACTAAAGGTTAAGGATTTGGGAGAAGAAGAAGAAGAATAATAATAAGATGATGAAGAAGAAGAACTTGAGGAAGGAGCAAAAGTAGTAGAAGAAGAAGGTGAAGAAGAGAAATAAAAAGAGGAAGAAGAAGAAGCAGTAGAAGAAGTAGAGGAAGATGAAGAAGAATAAGAAGAGGAAGAAGAAGACGAACACGAAGAAGAACAAGATGATGAAGCAGAAAAGAAGAAGGATTCGAGAATAAGGAATAAGGATTACGAATGAGAACAGGAAGAAGAAGAAGATGATGAAGAAGAAGAAGAATAATAAGAAGAAGAAGAAGAAGAGGAAGAGAAAGAAAATGAAGAAGAAGAAGAAGAAGGAGAAGAAAAAGAAGGAGAAGGAGAAGAAGAAGAAGAAGAAGAGGAAGGAGAAGAAGAAGAAGGAGAAGGAGAAGAAGAAGAAGAAGAAGAAAAAGAAGGAGAGAAAGAAGAAGAAGTAGAAGAAGAGGAAGAAAAAGAAACAAAAAGGGAAAATGAATAGGGGGAGAACACGAAGAAGAAGAAGAAGAAGAAGAAGAAGAAGAAGAAGATGAAGAAGAAGAAGAAGAATAAGAAGAAGAAAAAGAGGAAGAAGAAGAAGAAGAAGAAGAAGAAGAGGCAGAAGGAGAAGTGGATGAATGAGAAGCAGAAGAAGAAGAAGAAATAGAAGAAAAGATTAATGAGAAGAATAAGAAGAGGTAAAAGAAGAAGGAGAAAACCATGGAGAAAAGTTTTTAGAAGAAGAAGAAGAAGAGGAGGAGGAGAAAGAAGAAGAAGAAGAAGATGACAAAGAAGAAGAACAAGATGAAGAATTAGAAGAAGAAAAAGAAGAATAAGAAGAAGAAGAAGTAGAAGAAGAAGAGAAAGAAGGAGAAGAAGTTGAAGACGAGAGGAACAATAAGAAGAAGAAGTTGAAGAAAAAAATGTGGAAGGAGATGAAGAAGAAGTGGGAGGAGAAGAAAAAGAGAAGGAAGAAGAAGAAGAAGAAGTAGAAGAAGAAGAATAAGTAGTAGTAGTAGAAGAAGAAGAAGAGGAAGAAGAAGAAGAAGAAGGAGAAGTAGAAGAGAAAGAAGACAGGGAAGAAGAATGAGAAGAAGAGGAAGAAGAAGGAGAAGAAGAAGAATAGGAAGAAGAAGAAGAAGAAGAAGAAGAGGAAGAAGTAGAAGTAGATGAAAAAGAACAATTAGAAGTAAAAGTGGAAGAAGGAGAAGAAGAAGAAGTGGAAGAAGAAGAACAATAAGAAAAAGATGAAGAAATATAAGAAGAAGAAGAAGACAAAGTAGAGGTAGAAGAAGAAGAGAAGAAGAAAATGTTGAGGAAGAAGTACAAGAAGACGAAGAAGAATAAGAAGAAGAGGAAAAAGAAGAGGACAAAGGAGGAGGAAAAAGAAGAAGAGGTAGAAGAACAACAAGAATAATAAGAAGTGGTATAAGAAGAACAAGAAGAAGAGGAAGAAGAGGAAGATGAAGAAGAGGAGTAAGAAGAAATATAAGAACAAGAGAAAGAATATGAAGAAGAACATGAAGAAGATGAGGAAGAAGGAGAAGAAAAAGATGATGAAGAAGAAGATGATGAAGAAGCTGAAGAAGAAGAGGAAGAAAATGAAGAAGCGGAAGAAGAAGAAGTAGAAGAAGAGGAAGAAGGAGAAGTAGAAGAAGAGAAAGCAGGAGAAGAAGTAGAAGAAGAAGAAGAGGAGGAAGAAGAAGATGAAGAATAGAAAGGAGAAGATGAAGAAGAGGGAGAAGAAGTAAAAGGAAAAGCGAAAGAGGAAGAGGAAGAAGAAGAAAAGATGTAGAAGAATGGAAGAAGAAGAAGAAAAGGAATAAGGAGAAGAAGAAAAAGAAGAAGGAGAAGATGATGAAGAAGATGAAGAACAAGAAGAAGAGGAAAAAGATTAAGTAGTTGAAGTAGAAGAGGAGGAGGAGGAAGAAGAAGAAGAAGAAGGAGAAGAATAACAAGAGGAATAAGAAAAAGATGAAGAAGATGAAGAAGAACCAGAAAAAAATGAAGAAGAAGAGAAAGAAGAAGAAGAAGAAGAAGAAGAAGAAGAAGAATAAGAGGAAGATGATGAAGAAGAGGAAGAAGAAGATGAAGATGATGAGGAAGAAGGAGCAGAAGAAGTGGAAGAAGAAGAAGAAAAAGAAGTGGAAGAAGAAGAGGAAGATGATGAAGAAGAGGAAGATGAAGAGAAGGAAGAAGTGAAAGAAATGGAAGAAGAAGAAATAGGGGAAGAACAAGGAGGAAAGGAAGAAAAAGAAGAAGAAGAAGAAAAGGAAGAAGAGGAAAATGAAGAAAAAGAAGTAGTAGAAGAAGGGGAATAAAAGGAAGAAGAAAAAGAAGTGGAAAAAGATCAAGAAGAAGAAGATCATTTAGAAGAAGAAGAAGAAACGTAAAAGAAGTAGAAGGGGAAGCAGAAGAGGAAGTAGAAGAAGAAGAGGAAGGAGAAGAAAAAGAATAAGAAGATTAAGAGGAAGGAGAAGAAGAAGAAGAGAGAGAGAGGGAAGTGAGGAGGACTAAGAAGAAGAAGTAATAGAAGAAGGAGAAGGCAAGGAGGAGGAGGAGGAAGAAGAAGAAGAAGAAGAAGAAGAAGAAGGGGGAGAAGGAGAAGGAGAAGGAGAAGAAGAAGAAGAAGATGAAGAAGAAGTGAAAGAAGAAGAAGAAGAAGAAGAAGAAGAAGAAGAGGAAAAAGATAAAGAAGAAGAAGAAGAAGAAAGAAGAAGAAGGGGAACAAGAAGAGGAACAAGTGGAAAAAGTACATGAAGAGGAGGAGGAAGAAGAAGAAAAATAAGTAGATGAAGAAGAAGAATAAGATTTGAAAGAAAAGGAAGAAGAGGAAATAGATGAAAGAAGAAGAAGATGAGGATAAATAAGAAGAAGAAGAGGAAGAAGAATAAGAAGAAGAATAAGAAGAAAAGGAAGAAATAGAAGGAGTGGAGGAAGAAGAAGAAGAAAATGAAGAAGAAGAACAAGAAGAAAAGGAGAAAGAAGAAGAAGAAGAAGAAAAAGAGGGATAGGAAGAATAAGAATAATAATAATAATAATAAGTAGAAGAAGAAGATGAGGATGATGGAGAAGAAGAAGGAGAAAAAGAAGAAGAGGAAGAAGAAGAGGAAGACGAAGAAGAGGAAGAAAAAGAGGGATAGGAAGAATAAGAATAATAATAATAATAATAAGTAGAAGAAGAAGATGAGGATGATGGAGAAGAAGAAGGAGAAAAAGAAGAAGAGGAAGAAGAAGAGGAAGAATAAATAAGAAAGTAGAAAAAAAAAGATGAAGGGAGACAGGAGGAGGAAGAAGGTAGAAGGAAGTAGGAAGGAATAATCAAGAAAGTAGAAAGACGATGAAAGATGAAGAAAGAAGTGTAAGGAAAGTAGAAAGAAGAAAGAAGAAAGAAGAAGAAGAAGAAGAAGGAGAAGGAGTAGGAGTAGGAGGAGGACATGGAGTAGGAGTGGCAGAAGGAGAAGGAGAATGAGAAAGAGAAGCAGATGGAGAAGGAAAAAAAAGAAGAAGGAGATAGAAAAGGAGAATGAATGGGAGAAAGACAAGGAGAAGGAGAAGAAAGAATAGGAGAAAAAGAAAAAGGAGAAAAAAAAGTTGAAGAAGAAGAAGAAGAAGACGAGAAAGATGAAGGGGATGAAGATGAACAAGAAAAGAAGAAAATGGAGGAGAAGAAGAGGAAGTAGATGAAGAAGAAAGGTAAGAAGAAGAAGAGGTAGAAGAAGTAGAAGAAAAAGATGATGATGATGATGAAGAAGAAGTAGAAGAAGAAAAAAAGAAGAAGAAGAAAAAGAGGATGAAGAAGAAAAAAAAGAAGAAGAGAAAGAAGAAAAACAATAAGATGAAGAAGAGGAAGATGAGGAAGAAGAGGATGAGGTGGAAGGACAAGATATGGAAGAAAAAGTAGAGGAAGAAGAGGTAGAAGAAGAAAAGAAGACGAAGAAGAAGATGAAGAAGTAAGGAAGTAGAAGAAGAAGAGGAAGAAGAGACGTATGAGGGATTAGAGAGTAAGGATTATTGATTAGGAATTTAGGATTAGGGATTAAGGAGTAAGGGAATATGGATTAGCTTTTAGGGATTAAGGATTAAGGATTATGGATTTTGTATTGGAGATTATTGATTATGGTTTAAGGATTAAAGAGTAGGGACTAAGTAATAAGTAATAGGGATTAATGATTAAGATTTAGGAATTGGAGATTAAGTAGAAGGGATTAGAGATTAGGAATTAAGAATTTAGGATTCAGGTTTTTTTATTAAAGTTTAAAGAGCTAGGATTAGAGATTAAGTGATTAAAATTAGGATTAGGGATTCAAGATTATTGATTATAGATTAGGTATTAAGGATTAGGTGTTAAGGATTAAGGTTTAAGGATTAGAGATTAGAGAACAGAGATTAGGGATTATGGATTAAGAACATATTTAGAATTAGGGATTAGGGATTAAGGATGAGAGATTAGGGACTAGTCATTTGGAAGGGATGGATTTTGGGATTACATATTTAGGGATGAGGGAACAGAGAGGGAGGTATTATGATGTAGGCATTAGGAAATATGGATTAAGGATTACAAAGAATAAAGAGAAGAAGAAGAAGATGAAGAACAAGGAGAAGAAGAAGAAGAACAAGAAGAAGTGGAAGAAAAGGAATAAGAACTAGAAGAGGATGAACAAAAAAGAGAAGAAGAAGAAGAAGATGATGATGATTAAAAGAAGAGGAAGAAGAAGAAAATGAGGAAGAAGAAAAAGAAGAAGGAGAAGAAGAAGAAGAAGAAAAAGAAGAAGAGAAAGAAGAAGAAGAAGGAGAAGAAGTCAAAGAAGTAGAAGAAGAAGGAGAAGGAGAAGAGTAAGAAGAAGATGAAGAAGAAGATGAAGAAGTTCATGAAGAAGAAGTAGATGATGATGATGAAGAAGAATAAAATGAAGAGAAAGATGAAGAGAAAAAAGAAATAGAAGAAGAAGAAAAAGTGGAAGATGATGAAGAAAAAGAAGAAGAACAAGAAGAAGAGAGTTTGAAAAAGATGAAGAAGTAGTAGAAGACTAAGAATAGGATATAGATGAAGAAGAAATAGAAGAAGAAGAAGAAGATGAAGAAGAAGATCAAGGAGGAAGAGGAGGAGAAGAAGAAGTATAAGAAGAACAAGTAGAGGAAGAAGAAGAGGAGGAAGAAGAATAAGAACAAGAACAAGAAGAAAAAGAAGAAGAAAAACAAGAGAAAAAAGAAGAAGAGTATGAAGAACAAGAAGAAGAGCATAGGGATGAAAGGATTAATAATTAGGTATTAGAGATTAGGAATTAAGAATTAAATAATTAATTATTAAAGATTAGGGATTTAAGATTAGGAATTAAGAATTATGATTTAAGGATTAGGAATTACGGATTAGAGATTTGAGGTTACAGATATTGGATTCAGTATTAGAGATTTGAGATTTCATATTAAGGAATTAAGATTAGAATTAGTAAATAGGGATTAAAGATTAAGGATTAGGGATTAACAATTAAGGATTAGGCATTAGGGCATAGGAATTAGGGATTATGGACTATAGATCAAAGACTAAAGATTAAGCATTATGGATTAGAGTTTTGGAACAAGAGATTAGCGATTAAAGACTAAAGATTAGGGAAGGAAGAAAGAAGAATAAAGTAGAAAGAAGAATGAAGAAGATAGAAAGAAGAAAAAAGAAAGAAGAAGAAGAAGAAGAAGAAGGAGAAGGAGAAGAAGGAGAAGGAGAAGGAGGAGGAGATGGAGTAGGAGTGGGAAAAGGAGAAGGCAAAGGAGATGGAGAAAGAGGAGAGGAAGGAGATGGAGAACAAAAAAAGGAGAAAGAGAAGAAGAAGGAGAAAGACATGGAGAAGGAGAAGCAAAAGGACAAGGAGAACATGAAAAGGAAGAAGAAGAATAAGTAATAGTAGTAGAAGAAGAAGAAATAAAAGAAGAAGTACAAAAGAAGAAGAAAAAAAAGAAAAAGACAAAGAAGAACAAGAAGAAGAAGAGGAAGAAGAATAGGATGAAGAAGGACAAGAAAAGAAGAAAAAGGAGAAAAAGAAAAAGAAGAAGGGAAAGAAGAAGAAGAGGAAGAAGTAGTAGTAGTAGAATAATAATAATAATAATAATAATAATAATAATAATAAGAAAAAGAAAAAGAAGAAGAAGAAGAATAAGAAGAAGGAGAAGAAGAAGCAAAAAAAGGAAAAAAAGAAGTTGAAGAAGAAGAAGAAGAAGAACAAGAAGAATTGGAAGATAAAGAAGAAGAGTAAGAAGAAGAAGAAGAAGATGACAAAGAAGAAGAAGAAGAAGAGGAAGGAGAGGAAGAAGAAAAAAGGAAAGAAAAAGAGGAAGAAGAAAAAAGGAAAGAAAAAGAGGAAGAAGAAGAAGAAGAAGAGGAAAAAGAGATGAATTAGTGATAAGGGGTTAAGGATTAGGGATTAAGGATTATGGTGGAAGGGATTAGGGATTAAGTGTTAGGTATTAAGAATTAAGGATTATGGATTATTAATTAAGGATTAAGATATAAGGATTAATAATTAGGGAATAAAGAGTAGGGATTAAGAAATAAGTGATAAGGATTAAGAAATATTGATTAGGTATTTGGGAATATGGCTAAAGTGATTAATGATTAGGGATTGAGGATTAAAGATTAAGGTTAAGGATTTAGGATTAAAGATTAGTAAATAAGGATTTAGGATTCAAGATTAGGGATTAGAGATTAAGGATTGGGGATTAAGATTTAGTGATTATAATTATGATTAGGGTTTAGGAATTAGGGATTTGTGATTCAGAATTATGGATTATAGATAAGAGATTAAGTGTTAAGGATTAAGATTTAGGGATTTGAGATTAGGGATCAGAGATTAGAGATTAAGAATTAGGGATTATGAATTAAGAATGGATTAGGAATTAAGGATTACAAATTAGGGATTAGGGATTAAGGACAATGGATTATGGATTTAAGATTAGGATGGGATGGATTAGGGATTACATATTTAGAGATGAGGGAAAAGGGAGGGAGGTATTATAGAGTAGGGATTACGAAATAAGGATTAAGGATTATGATGAAGTAGGAGAAGAAGAAGAAGATGAAGAAAATGAAGAAGAAGGACAAGGAGAAGAAGAAGAAGAAGAAGTAGTAGTAGTAGAAGAAGAAGAAGAGAAGGAAGAAAAAGAATAAGAAGAGGTTGTAGAAGAAGATGGAGGAAGAGAAGAAGTAGAAGTGGATGAAGAAGAAAATGAGAAAGAAGAAAAACAAGTAGAAGAAGAAGAAGAAGAAGAAGAAGAAGAAGAGGAAGAAAAAGAAGAAGAAGAGGAAGAAGAATAAGAATAAGAAGAAGAAGAAGATGATGATGATGATGATGTAGAAGGAGAAGATGAAGTTGAAGAAGAAGGAGAAGGAGAAGAGTAAGAAGAAGAAGAAGAAAAAGAAGAAAATGTCAGAGTTTAAGAAGAAGAAGAAGAAGAAGGAGAAGAAGAAGAAGATGATGATGAAGAATAGGAATAAGAAAAACAAGAAGATGAAGCAAAAAAACAAAATGAAGAAGAAGGGGAAGATAAAGAATAAAAAGAAGATGAATAAGAAGAAAAGTGGAAGAAGAAGAAGAAAAAGAAGAAGATGATGGTGATGATAAAGAAATAAAAGAAGGAGGAGAAGAGGAAGAGAATAAGAAGAAGAAGAATAATAAGAAGAAATAAAAAAGGAAGAGGAAGAAAAAGAAGAAGAAGAAGAAGAAGAAGAAGAAGTAGAGGAACAAGTTGAGCAAGAAGAAGAGCGAGAAGAAAAGGAAAAGGAAGAAGAAGAAGAAGGTGAACAAGAAGAAAAAGAAGAAGAAGAGGAAGAAAAAAAGGAAAAAGAAGAGGAGTTGGCAGAAGAAGAAGAAGAAGAGATTAGGGATGAAGCAATTAATGATTAGGGATAAGAGATTAGGGATTAAGAATTAAAGAATTAATTATTAAAGAATAAGGATTAGAAATTAGGGGATTAAGATTTGAAATTAGGGATCAAGGAGTAAAGTTTAGGTATTAGTGATTAAAGATTAGAGATTAGTGATAAAGATTCAAGATTTGAGATTAGAGATTAAGGATTACAGATAAAGAAATTAACATTAGCATTAGAGATTAAGGATTAAAGATTAAGAATTAAAGATCAAGGATTAGGGATTAGTGATTAAGGATTAGGGATTAGTGTTTAGAGATTAGAGATTAGGGATTAGGGACTATGGATTATAGATTAATGATTCAAGATAAGGGATTTGGTGTTAGAGATTAGAGGTTAGGGATTAAAGATTAAGGATTAAAGATTAAGGATGGATTAGCAAATAAGGATTAAGGATTAGACATTCAGGATTAAAGATTAGGAGGAACAAGGAAGGAAGGAGAAAGAAAAAGAAGAAGAAGATTATGAAGAAGGGGAAAAAGAAGAAGAAAATTAAGAAGAAGAATAGGAAGAGGAGGAAGAAGAAGAAGAATAAATAAGAAGGAAGAAGGATGAAGGAAGAAGGAACAAAGAAGGAAGAAGAAAGAAGGAAGAAGAAAGAACAAAGATGAAAGAAGAAAGAAAAAAAAGGAAAGAAGAAAGAAAAAAGAAGGAAGAAGAAGAAGAAGAAGTAGAAGGAGAAAGACGAGGAGAAGGAGGAGGAGAAGGAGAATGAGAAGGAGAACGAGAAGAGGAAGGAGTAAAAGAAAGAGAAGGAGAAGGAGAAAGAAAGAGGAAAGGAGAAGGAGAAGAAGAGGAAGAAGAAGAAGAGGAGGAGGAGGAAGAAGAAGAACGATAAAAGCAAAAAGTAGAAATAGAAGAAGAAGAAGAAGAGAAGAAGAGAAGAAGAAGAAGAAGAAGAAGCAGAAGAAGAACTAGAAGAAGAAGAACTGGAAGAAGAAGAGGATTAAAAAGAACAAGAAAAGAAGAAGGAGAAGAAGAGAAAAAAGAAGAGGAAGAAGAAGAAGTGGAAGACCAAGAGGAAGAAGAAGAAAAAGTAATCGTGGAAGAAGAAGAAGAAGAAGAGGAACAAGGACAATAAGTTGAAGAAGAAGAAGAGGAAGATGAGGAGGACGAGGAAAAAGAAGAAGAAGAAGAAGAAGAAGAAGAGGAAGAAGAAGAAGAAGAGGAAGAAGAAGAAGATGAAGAAGAAGAAGAAGAAGAAGAAGAAGAAGAAGAAGAAGATCAAGAAGAGGAAGAAGAGGAAGAAGAAGCAAAAAAAAAGAAGAGGAAGAAGAAGATGAAAAAGAGGAAGAAGATTTAAAGGAAAAGAAGAGGAGGAGGAGGAAGAAGATGAAGAAGAAAAAGAAGAAGAAGAAGAAGAAGAAGAAGACGAAGAAGAATAAGAAGAAGAAGGGGAAGAAGAAGAGGATGATAAAGAATAAGAAAAGAAGAAAAAGGAGAAAAAGAAAAGGAAGGGAAAGAAGTAGTAGTAGAATAATAATAATAATAATAAGAAGAAAAAGAAGAAGAAGAAGAATAAGAAGAAGGAGAAGAAGAAGCAAAAAAGAAAAAAAAGAAGTTGAAGAGGAAGAAGAAGAACAAGAAGAATTGGAAGATAAAGAAGAAGAGTAGGAAGAAGAAGAAGAAGATGACGAAGAAGAAGAAGAAGAGGAAGGAAAGGAAGAAGAAAAAAAAAGAAAGAGAAAGAGGAAGAAGAACAAAAGGAAGAAGAGACGAATTAGTGATTAGGGGTTAAGGATTAAGGATTAAGAATTATGGTGGAAGGGATTAAGGATTAAGTGTTAGGTATTAATAATTAAGGATTATGGATTAGTAATTAAGGATTAAGGTATAAGGATTAATGATTAGGGAAAAAAAAGTAGGGATTAAGAAATAAGTGATAGGGATTAGGAAATATGGATTAGGAATTCGGGAATATGGATAAAGGGATTAATGATTAGGGATTAAGGATTAAAGATTAAGGATTTAGGATTTAGGAGTAAAGATTAGTGAATAAGGATTCGGGATTCAAGATTAGGGATTAGAGATTAAGGATTGGGGATTAAGATTAAGTGATTATAATTAGGACTATGGTATAGGAATTATGGATTTGAGATTCAAAATTATGGATAATAGATTAGGGATTAAGTGTTAAAGATTAAGGTTTAGGGATTTGAGATTAGGGATTAGAGATTAAGAATTAGGGATTATGGATTAAGCATGGATTAGGAATTAAGGATTAGAGATTATGGATTAGGGATTAAAGACTAAGGATTAGAGATTTAAGATTAGGATGGGATGGATTAGGGATTACATATTTAGGGATGAGGGAAAAAGGAAGGAGGTATTATAGAGTAAGGATTAAGAAATAAGGATTAAGGATTATGATGAAGAAGGAGAAGAAGAAGAAGATGAAGAACAGGAAGAAGAAAGACAAGGAGTAGAAGAAGAAGAAGAAGTAGAAGAAGAAGAAGATGAAAAAGAAGAAGAACAGAAGGAAGAAAAAGAATAAGAAGAGGTTGAAGAAGAAGATATAGGAGGAGAAGAAGTAGAAGAGGAAGAAGAAGAAAATGAAGAAGAAGAAAAATAGGAAGAAGAACAAAAAGAAGAAGAAGAAGAAGAAAAAGAAGAAGAAGAGGAAGAAGAATAAGAAGAAGAAGAAGAAGATGATGATGAGGATGATGTAGAAGAAGGAGAAGATGAAGATAAAGAAGAAGTAGAAGGAGAAGAGTAAGAAGAAGAAGAAGAAAAAGAACATGTCAAAGTTTAAGAAGAAGAAGAAGAAGGAGAAGAAGAAGAAGAAGATGAAGAAAAACATAAAATGAAGAAGAAGGGGAAGATGAAGAATAAAAGGAAGAAGAATAAGAAGAAAAGAGGAAGAACAAGAAGAAAAAGAAGAAGAAGATGAAGAAGATGAAGAAATAAAAGAAGAAGAAGGAGGAGAAAGAGGAAGAGAATAAGAATAAGAAGAAGAATAAGAAAAAATAAAAAAGGAAGAAGAAGAAGAAGAAGTTGAGGAACAAGTAGAGGAAAAAGAAGAGGAACAACAAAAGGAAAAGGAAGAAGAAGAAGAAGATGAACAAGAAGAAAAAGAAGAAGAGGAAGAAAAAGAGGAAAAAGAAGAAGTGTGAGGAGAAGAAGAAGAAGAAGAGATTAGGGATGAAGGGATTAATGATTAGGGATTAAGAATTAAGGAATTAATTATTAAAGATCAACGATTAGAGATTAAGGATTTAAGATTTGAAATTAGGGATTAAGGAGTAAAGATTATGGATTAGGGATTAAAGATTAGATATTACTGATACAAGATTCAGGAGAAGTAGGAGAAGGAGAAAGAAAGAGAAAAGGAGAAGGACAAGAAGAGGAAGAAGAACAAGAGGATAAAGAGGAAGAAGAAGAAGAATAAAAGCATAAAGAAGAAATAGAAGAAGATGAAGAAGAAGAAGAGAAGAAGAAGAAGAAGAACTTGAAGAAGAGGAATAAGAATAAGAAGGAGAAGAAGAGAAAAAAAAGAGGAAGAAGAAGAAGTTTAAGATGTAGGAGAAGAAGAAGAAGAAGAAGAAAAAGTAAGAGAGGAAGAAGAAGAAGAAAAAGAAGAAGAAGTGGAAGAAGGAGGAGAATTTGAAGAAGTAGAAGTGGAAGATGAGCAGGACGAGGAAAAAGAACAAAAAGAAGAAGAAGAAGAAGAAGAAGAAGAAGAGGAAGAAGAAGAAGAAGAAGATGAAGAAGAGAAAGAGGAGGAATAGGTGAAAAAAAAGAGGAAGATGAAGATGAAGAAGAAGATTTAAAAGAGAAGAAGAAGAGGAGGAGGAGGAAGAAGAAGAAGAAGAAGAAAAAGAAGAAGAAGAAGAAGAAGAAGAAGAAGAGGAAGAGGAAGAAGAAGAAGAAGAAGATGAAGAAGAATAAGAAGAGGAGGAAGTAGAAGATGAGAGATGAAAAGGAAAAGGAAAAGGAAACAGAAAAAGAAGTAAAAGAGGACAATGAAAAAGAAAAAGCAAAAGAACAAGAAGAAGAGGGAAAGAAAAAGATGAGGAAGAAGAAATAGAGGAAGGAGAAGATGATGATGATGATGAAGTAATAGAATAAAAAGAAGTGAAAGAAGAAGAAGTAGTAGAACAAGGAGAAGAAGAAGAAGAAGAAGAAAAAGAAATTGAAAAGGAAGAAGGAGAAGTTGAAGAATAAGTAGAAGAAGAAGAAGAAGAAGAGAAGAAAAAGAAGAAGTTGAAGAAGAAGAAGAAAACGAAGATGAACAAGAAGAAGAGAATAAAGAAGAAGAGTAAGAAGAAGAAGAAAACATTAAGAATAAAAGGATTTGTGATTAAAGATAAGAGATTATGGATTAAGAATTATGAGATTAATTATTAAGTATTATCGAGTAGAGATTAAGGATTTAAGATTCTGAATTAGTGATTAGGGGTTAAGGATAAGGGAGTAAGGATTAAGGTGGAAGGGATTAGGGATTAAGTGTTAGGGATTAAAGATTAAGAATTATTGATTAGTAATTAAGGATTAAGTTATAGAGATTAAGGTATAGAGATTAAGGATTAGGGATTAAAGAGTAGAGATTAAGTAATGTGATATGGATTCGGGAATAAGGATTAGGAATTATGGATTAAGGATGAAGGGATTATTGATGAGGGATTAGGGATTAAAGATTAAGGATTAGGGATTTAGGATTAAAAATTTGTGAATATAGATTCAGGATTCAAGATTTGGGACAAGTAAATGAAGAAGAGGAAGAAGAAGAAGAAGAACAAAAAGAAGAAAAAGAAAAAAGTGGCTGAAGAAGGAGGAGAATAAGAAGAAGAAGAAGATAGCAAAGAAGTGGAAGATGAAGAAGAAGAAGAAAATGAAGAATAAGAAGAATAATAAGAAGAAAAAGAAGAAGATGAAGAGGAGGAAGAAGAAGAAGAAGATGATGATGGTGAAGATGAAGGAGTACATGAAGCCGAAGGAGGAGAAGGAGAAGAATAAGAAGAAGAAGAAGAAGAAAAAGAAGAAGGTGACGAAGTTTAGGAAGAAGAAGAAGAAGAAGAAGGAGAAGAAGAAGTAGAAGTAGAAGAAGAAGAAGAAGAAAGACAAGGAGAAGCAAAATGAGGAGAAGCTGGAGGAGAAGGAGAAGAAGAACAAAAAGGGTAAGGAGTAGAATAAAGAGAAGGAGAAGGAGAAAGACAAAGGAAAGGAGAAGGAGAAGAAGAAGGAGAAGAATAAAAAGAAGAAGAGAAAGAGGAGGAGGAGGAAGAAGAAGAAGAAGAACTAAACCAAGAAGAAGAAATAGAAGAAGAAGAAGAACTAGAAGTAGAAGAAGAAGAACAAAGACAAGAAGAAGAACTAGAGGTAGAAGAAGAAGTTTTAGAAGTAGAAGAAGAAGAACAAGAAGAAGAAGGGAATAAGAACAGGAAAAGTAGAAGAAGGAGAACAAAAATAGAAGAAGAGAAAGAAGAAGAAGAAGTGGGAGAAGATGAAGAAAAAGAGGAAGACAAAGAAGAAGAAGATGAAGAAAAAGTAATAGAGGAAGAAGAAGATTAAGAAGAAGAAGAAGAAGAAGAAGAAGAAGAGGAAGAAGAACAATAAAAAGAAGCAAAAGTTGAAGAACATGAAGAAGAGAAAGAAAAAGAAAAGAAAAAGAAGAAGAAGAAGAAGAAAATGAAGAAGAAGAAGAAGAAGAAGAAGCGTGGGAACAAGAAGAGGCAGGAGAAGAAGAACAAGTAGAGGAAGAAGAGGAAGAGGAAGAAGAAGAAGAAGAAGAAAAAGAAGAAGAAGAAGAAGAAGAGGAAGAAGAGAAATAAGAGAAAGAAGAAGAAGAAGAAGAAGAAGAAGAGAAATAAGAGAAAGAAGAAGAAGAAGAAGAAGAAGAAGAAGTTGACAAAGAAGAACAAGAAGAAGAAAAAGAGGAAAAAGAAGGAGAAGAAGAAGAAGAAGATGTGGAAGAAGATGTCAGAGAAGATGAAGAAGTGGAGGAAAAAGAAGGGGAGGAAGAGGTAGAATCGAAAGAGGAAGAAGAAGAGGAAAAAGATGAAGAGGAGGAGGAGGAGGAGGAGATGGAAGAAGAAGAAGAAGATGATGAAGAAGCAGAGGAAGAAGAAGAAGAGGAAAAAGAAGAATAAGAAGAATAAGAAGGGGAAGATGAAGAAGGTGATGAAGTAGAAGAAGAAGAACAAGAAGAAGAAGAAGTACAAGAAGAAGATGGTGAAAAAGATGAAAAAAAGAGTAAGAAGAAGAAGAACAGGAGGCAGAAGAATAAGAAAAAGAAGGGGAAGAAGAAGAAGAAGAAGAAGAGGTGGAGGAAGAAGAAGAAAAGAAGAAGAGGAAGAAGAAGAGAATGATGAGGAAGAAGAAGAACTAGCAAAAGTAAAAGAAGAAGGGACAAAAAGAAAATGATTGTAGAAAGAAGAGACAAGAAAGAAGAAAATGAAAGATGGAAGAAAGAAGAAGGAAGAAAGAATTATCGCGAAGGAAGGACCAAGAAGGTAGAAATAACAAAAAAGAAGGAAAAAGGAAGACGACAGAAGGAAGAAGGATGATGATGATGAAGAAAAAGAAGAGGACGAAGAAGGGGAAGTGGAAAAGGAAGAGTAAGGGGAAGAAGAAGAAAAAGAAGAAGGAGAAGATGAAGAGGAAGAAGGAGAAGAAAAAGAAAAAGAAGAAGAAAAAGAAGTAGAAGAAGTGGAATAATAAGAAGGACAAGAAGAAGAAGAAAAAGTAGATCAAGAAAAGAAGAAGAAGATGAAGTAAAACATGATAAAGAACTACAAGAAGAAGAAGAAGAGAAGGAAACAATAGAAGAAGAAGAAGAGGAAGAAGAAGAAAAAGAAGAAGAAGAAGAAGAAGAAGAAGAAGAAGAAGAAAAAGAAGAAGTGGAAGAAGAAGAAAAAGAAAAAGAAGTGGAAGAAAAAGAAGATGAGGGGGAAGAAGTAGGAAAAGAAGAAAAAGAAGATAAAGAAGAACAAGAAGAAGTAGTAGAAGGAGAAGAATAAGAAGATAAAGAAGAAGAAGAACATGAAGAAGAACAAGAAGAGGAAGAATAAGAAGAAGAAGAAGAAGAAGAGGTAGAAGTAGATGGGGAAGAAGAAGAAGAAGAAGGGGAAGAAGTGGAAAAAGGAAAAGTAAAAGTAGAAGAACAAAAAGAGGAGGAGGAGGAGGTGGAAGAAGAAAAGAAAAAAAAGAGAAGAAGAAGAAGAAGAACTAAAAGAAGCAGAAGAAGAAGAAGAAGAAGAAGAACTAAAAGAAGCAGAAGAAGAAGAAGAAGAAGAAGAAGAAGATGAAGAAGAAGAGGAGGAAGAAGAAGAATATAAGGAGGAAAAAGAAGCAGAAGAAGAAAAAGAAGAAGAACAACAAATATAGGAGAAAGAAGAAGTAAAAGAAGGACCAGAAGAAAAAGAACAAGAAGAAAAAAAGAAGAAGAAGGAGAAGAAGAAGAAGTAGATGAAGAAGTAGAAGATGAAGAAGAAGAACAAGAAAGGATAAAAGGGGAACATGAAGAAGAAGGGAAAGAAGAAAAGAAGAAGAAAAAATAGAAGAACAGGTAAAACAGAAAGAAGAGGAAGCAGAAGAAGGAGAAGAAGAAGAGGAAGAAAAGAAGAGGAGGACGAAGAAGAAGGGGTAGAAGAAGAAGAAGAAAAGGAAGATAAGGAAGAAGAGGAAGAAGAACAAGAAGAAGTTGAGGAAGGATAAGAAGAATAAGAAGAAGTAGAAGAAGAGACAGTAGAAGAATAAGAAAAATAGGAAGAAGAAGAAGAGGAAGAAGAAGAATAGGAAGAAGAAGTAGAGGAAGATGAGGAATAAGAGGAGAAAGAATACAAAGAAGTAGAAGAAGAAGAAGAAAAAGAAGAATAAGAAGTAGAAAAAAGAAGTAGAAGAAGAGAAAGAAGGAAAAGAAGATGTAGAAGAAGAAAAAGAAGGGGAAAAAGAAGAAGAAGGCATAGTAGAAGAAGAAGAAGAAGAAGAAGATAAAGATAGGGAAGAAGAAGAAGAAGAAAAGATAGAAGAAGAAAAAGTAGAAGAAGAACCAGAAGTCGGAGGAAAAAGAAGAAGGCGTGGAAGATCAGGAAGAAGAAGAGGAAGAAGAAGAAGGAGATGAGGTGGAAGAAGATGAGGAAGTGGAAGAAGAAGAAGATGAAGAAGAAGAGGAAGAAGAAGAAAAGGAAGAACAATAAGAGAGAAAAAGAGATGTAGAGGAGGAAGAAGGAGAAGAAGAAGAAGAAGAAGTAGAAGAAGAAGAAGAAGAAGACGACGAAGAAGAATAAGAAGTAGAAGAAGTGCAAGAAGAAGTAGAGGAAGAAGAAGAAAAAGAATAGAAAGAAGAGCAACTAGTGTAGAAAAAAGAAGAGGAAGAAGAATACGAGGTAGAAGAAGAAGGAGAAGAAGAAGTAGAAGAAGAAGAATGAGGTGGAGGAGAAGTAGTAGTAGTAGAAGAAGAATAATCAGAAGTAAAAGAAGAAGAAGAAGAAGAAGAAAGAAGATGGAAGAAAGAAGAAAGAAGAAAAAAGAAAGAAGGAAGAAGGAATATGCAAGAAGGAAGATGGAAGAAGGAAGGAAGAAATAAGAAGGAAGAGGAGGAAGGAAGGTGGAAGAAGGAAGAAGGAGAAGAAAAGAAGTTGAAGAAGATGAGGAAGAGGAAGAAGTTGTTGAAGGCAAATTGGATGAAGAAGTAGAAAAGGAAGAAAAGAAAATTAAGAAGAACAAGTGCATGATGATGAAAAAGAAGAAGAAGATGATGATGATGAAGAAGAAGAAGAAGAAAAAGAAGAAGACAAAGAAAAAAAAGAAGAAGGGGAGGAATAAGTAGAAGAAGAAAAACAAGAAGTGGAAGTGGAAGAAAGAAGAAGAAGAAGAAAAAAGAAGAAGAAGAAGAAGAAGAAAAAGAAGAAGAAGAAGAAGAAGAGAAGTAGAACAAAAAGAAGAAGAAGAAAAAGAAGAAGAAAAAGAAGAAGAAGAAGTAGAAGAAGAAGGAGAAGATGATGAAGAAGAAGAAGAGGAAACAAAAGAAGGAGAGGAAAATGAAGAGATAGAAGAAGAAGAGGAAGAAGAAGAAGAAGAATACGAAGAAGGGGAATAAGAAAAAGAAAAAGAATAAGAAGAAGTAGAAGATGAAGAGGAAGCAGAACAATAAGATGAAAACAAAAAGAACAAGAAGAAGATGATCAAGACAAAGAGGAAGAGGAAGCAGAAGAAGAAAAGAAGAAGAAGAAGAAGAAAATGAAGATGTTGAGGAAGAAGAAGATGAGAAAAAAAATAGTAGAAGAGGAAGAAGAAGAATGGGAAGAAGAAGAAGAAGAAGAAGAATATGAAGGAGAAGAAGATGAAGAAGAAGAAGAACAAGAACAAGAAGGGGAAGAAGAAGAAGAAGACGAAGAAGAAGAAGAGGAAGAAGTAGAAAAAGTTGAGGAAGAAGAAGAAGAAGAAAAAGGGGAAGTAGAAGAAAAAGAAGAAAAAGAAGAAGAAAAAGAAGAAGAAGAAGAAGAAGAAGAAGAAGAAGAAGAAGAAGAAGAAGAAGAAGATGATGATGATGATGAAAAGGAAGAAAAAGAGAAAAAGAAGAAAAAGAAGAAGAAGAAAAACAACAACAAGAAGAAGAAGAATAAGAAGAACAAGAAGAACAAGAAGAAGAAGTAGAAGAGAAGAGCAAGAAGATGTAAAGAAAGTAAAAGAAGTAGGAGCATGGTGATGAATAGGGGGAAGAAGAAGAAGAAGAAGAGAAACAAAATGTGGAAGAAGAAGAAGAAGGTGTAGCAGAAAAGGAAGAATAAGAAGAAGAAAAAGAAGGAAAAGAAGAGGAAGAAGAACAAGAAGCAAAAGATGAAGAAAAAGAAAAACAAGAAGAAGAAGAAGAAAGAGAAGAAGAAGAAAAGAAGAAGAAGAAGAAGAAGTAGAAGAAGAAGAAGGAGAAAATGAAGAAGAAGAAGAAGAAGAAGGGGAACCAAAAGAGGAAAAAGAAGAAGAATAGGAAGAAGGAGAAGAAGAAGAGGAAGAAGAAGAAGTTAGAAAAGAAGAACAAGAAGAAGAAAAAGAAGAAAAAGGAGGAGTAGAAGAAGTAGAACAAGAAGGAAGAGGAGAAGAAGAAGGGGAAGAAAAAGAAGGGGAGGAAGAAGAAGAATAGGGAGAAGTATAAGAAGAAGAGGAAAAAGGTGAAGAAGAGGAGGAGGAGGAAGAAAGACAAGAAGAAAAAGAAGAAGAAGAAGAGGAAAAAGAAGAACAAGAAGAACAAAAAGGGGAAGATGATGAAGAAGAAGAAGAAGAAGAGGGAAAAGAAG
>JAIUJO010000053.1:397165-414665 GCA_023846275.1 Vanilla planifolia
CAAAGAAGAGGAAAAAGAAGTAGAAGAAGAAGAGGAAGAAGAAGAGGATGAAGAAGAAGAAGAAGAGAAAGACGAAGAAGAGGAAGAAGAAGACGAAGAAGAGGAAGATGAAGAAGAGAAAGAAGATGAAGAAGTTGAGGAGGAAGATGGAGAAATGGAACAAGTGGAAGAAAAAGATGAAGAAGGAATTGAAAAAGGAGAAAAAGGAGAAGAAAAAGAAGAAAAAGACAAAGTAGAAGTAAAAGAAGAAGAAGAAGATGGGGAAGAAGAAGAAGAAGAAGAAGAAGAAGAGGAGGACAAAGAAGAAGAATGGGAAGAAGGAGAAGAGGAAGATGATGAAGAGGGAGAAGAAGAAGAATAATAAAAGGAAAAAAGAAGAAAAGGACGAAGAAGAAGAGGGGGAAGAGGAGTGAGAGGAAGAAGAAGAAGAAGAAGAAGAGGAGGAGGATAAAGAAGAAGAATGAGAAGAAGGAGAAGAGGAAGATGATGAAGAGGGACAAGAAGAAGAAGAATAAAAGGAAAAAGAAGAAAAGGACGAAGAAGAAGAGGGAGAAGAGGAGTGAGAGGAAGAAGAAGAAGAAGAAGGAGAAGGAGAAGAATAAGATGTAGAAGTAGAATAATTAGAAGATGATGAAGCAGAGGAAGAAGAAGAAGAAGAAGAAGAAGAAGAAGAAGTAGAAGAAATAGAAGAAGAAAAAGAGGAAGACGAAGAAGAAGAAGAGGAAGAAGAAGAAGAAGAAGAAAAAGGAGAAGAAGTGGAAGAAGATGAAGAAGAAGAAAAGAAGAAGTGAAAGAGGAATAGAAGAAGAAGAAGAAGAAGAAGCAAAAGAAGAAGTAGAAGAAAGAGTAGGAGAAGAAGAAGTAGAAGAAGTAAAAGGAGAAGTCAAAGAGGAAGTAGTAGAGGTAAAAGAAGAAGGAAAAGAAGAAGAAGAAGATGAGGAAAAAGAAGAAGAATAAGAAGAAGTAGTAGTAATAGAAGAATAAAAAGAAGAAGAAGAAGAAGAAGAACAAGGAGTAGAAGAAGAAGAAGTAGAAGTGGAAGAAGTAGTAGAAGAAGGAGAAGGAGAGGAAGCAGAAGGGGAAGAAGAAGGAGAAGAAGAAGTATAAGAAGAAGGAGAAGAAGAAGAAGAAGAAGATGACGAAGTAGGAGAAGAGGAAGAAGAAAAAGAAGAAGAAGTGGAAGATGAAAGGAAATAAGGCAAAGAGGTAGAAGAAGTTATAGAAGAAAAAGATGAGAAAGAAGAAGAAAAAGTAGAAGAGGAGGAAGAAAAAGTGAAGAAGAAGAAGAAGAAGAAGAAGATGAAGAAGAAGAAGTGGAAGAAGATTAAGATGAAGAAGAAGAGAAAAAGAAGGAGAAGGAGAAGAAAAAGAAATAAAAGAAAAAAAGATGGAGCAGTAGAATGGGAAGAAGAAGAAGAAGAAGTAGAAGAAGAAGGGGAAGAAGAAGAAGAGGAAGAAGAAGAACAATTGGAAGAGTAAGAAGAAGAAGAAAAAGAAGAAAATAAAGAAAAAGAAGAAGAACAAGAAGAAGAAGAAGAAGTAGGTAAAAGAGAAGAAGAAGGTGAAAAAAGAAGAGGAAGAAGAAGAAGAATAGGAAGAAGAAGACAAAAAAGTAGAAGAAGAGGAAGAAGATGAAGAGGAGTAGTAGGACGAAGTGGAAGAAGAAGAAGTAAATGAACAAGAGGAAGAAGAGGAAGAAGAGGAGAAAAAAAAGAACAAAATGAACAAGAAGGGGAAGGAGAAGAAGGAGAAGAACAAGAAGACAAAGAAGAAGGAGAAGAAGAAGAAGTGGAGGAGGAGGAGGAAAACAAAGAATTGGATGATGAAGAAAATGAAGAAGAAGAAGAAAGTGAACATAAAGAAGAAGAAGAAGAAGATGTAGAAGAAGTAGAAGAAGAAGTAGTAGAAGAAGAAGACCTAGAAGAAGAAGAAGTAGAAGAATGAGATGGATAAGAAGAAGAAGAAGAAGATGAAGAAGAACAAGAAATAGAAGAAGAAAAAGTTGAATAAGAAGAAGGAGAAGAAAAAAAGAAGAAGAAGGTGTCAAAGGAGTAAACGAAGAAGAAGAAGTGGAAGAAGAAGTAGTGAAAGAAGAAGAAGAAGAAGTGGAAGAAGAAGAAGAAGTAGAAATTGAGGAAAACAAAGAGAAGAAGAAGAAGAATAAGAAGAAGAAGAAGGAAAACAAGAAGAAGAGGAAGAACAAGAAGAAGAAGTAGGAGAAGAAGTAAAGGAAGAAGAAAAAGAAGGAGAAGTAGAAGAAGAGGAAGAATAAGAAGAATGGGAAGAAGAAGATGAAGAAGACGAAGAAGAAGAAGAGAAAGAAGATGAAGAAGTTGAAGAGGAAGATGGAGAAATGAAATAAGAGGAACAAGTGGAAGAAAAAGATGAAGAAGGAATAGAAAAAGAAGAAAAAGGAGAAGAAAAAGAAGAAAAAGACAAAGTAGAAGTAAAAAAAGAAGAAGAAGAAGGGGAAGAAGAAGAAGAGGACGAAGAAGAAGAATTGGAAGAAGAAGAAGAGGAAGATGATGAAGAGGGAGAAGAAGAATAATAATAAAAGGAAGAAGAAGAAAAGGACGAAGAAGAAGAGGGAGAAGAGGAGTGAGAGGAAGAAGATGAAGAAGAAGAAGAAGAAGAAGAAGAAGGAGAAGGAGAAGAATAAGAAGGAGAAGTAGAATAATTAGAAGATCATGAAGTAGAGGAAGAGGAAGAAGAAGAAGAAGAAGAAGTTGAAGAATTAGAAGAAGAAAAAGAGGAAGACAAAGAAGATGGGGAAGAAGAACAAGAAGAAGAAAAAAGAGAAGAAGTGGAAGAAGACGAAGAAGAAGAAAATAAGAAGTGAAAGAAGAAAAGAAGAAGAAGAAGAAGAAGCAGAAGAAGAAGTAGAGGAAAGAGTAGGAGAAGAAGAACAAGTAGAAGAAGTAAAAGAAGAAGTCAAAGAGGAAGTTGTAGAGATGAAAGAAGAAGTAGAAGAAGAAGAAGATGAGGAAAAACAAGAAGAAGAAGAAGTAGTAGTAGTAATAGAAGAATAAGAAGAAGAAGAAGAAGCAGAAGAAGAAAAAGAAGAAGTAGAAGAAGAAGAAGTAGAAGAGGAAGAAGTAGTAGAAGAAGGAGAAGGAGAAGAAGCAGAAGGGGAAGAAGAAGGAGAAGAAGATGTATAAGAAGAAGGAGAAGAAGAAGAAGAAGAAGATGTCGAAGTAAGAGAAGAGGAAGAAGAAGAAGAAGAAGAAGTGGAAGATGAAAGGAAATAAGTCGAAGAGGAAGAAGAAGTTATAGAAGAAAAAGATGAGGAAGAAGAAGAAAAAGTGGAAGAGGAGGAAGAAAAAAAGAGGAAGAAGAAGAAGAAGATGAAGAAAAAGAAGTGGAGGAAGATTAAGATGAAGAAGAAGAAGAAAAGAAGGAGAAGGAGAAGAAGAAGAAGAAAGAAAAGAAAAAAAGATGGAGAAGTAGAATGGGAAGAATAAGAAGAAGAAGTAGAAGAAGAGCAAGAAGAAGAAGTGGAAGAAGACGAACAACAGGAAGAGGAAGAACAAGAAGAAAAAGAAGAAAATAAAGAAAAAGAAGAAGAACAAAAAGAAGAAGAAGTAGGAGGAGGAGAAGAAGAAGGGGAAAAAAAGAAGAGGAAGAAGAAGAAGAATAGTAAGAAGAAGGCAAAAAAGTAGAAGAAGAGGAAGAAGATGAAGAAGAGCAAGATGAAGAGGAAGAAAAAGTAAATGAACAAGAGGAAGAAGAAGGAGAAGAGGAGAAAAAGAAGAACAAAAAGAACAAGAAGGGGAAGGAGAAGAAGGAGAAGAACAAGAAAATAAAGAAGAAGGAGAAGAAAAAGAAGAGGAGGAGGAGGTGAAAAACAAAGAAGAGGAAGAAGGAGAAGAAGAAGAAGAAGAAGGTGAACATGAAGAAGAAGAAGATGTGGAAGAAGTAGAAGAAGTAATAGAAGAAGAAGAAGTAGAAGAATGAGATGGATAAGAAGAAGAAGATGAAGGTGAAGAAGAAAGAGAAAAAGAAGAAGAAAAAGTTGAATAAGAAGAAGGAGAAGAAAAAAAGAAGAAGAAGGTCTCAAAGAAAGAGTAAACGAAGAAGAAGAAGAGGAAGAAGAAGTAGTGAAAGAAGAAGAAGACGAAGAAGAAGTAGAAGAAGAAGAAGTGGAAGAAGAAGAAGTAGGAGACGAAGTAAAGGAAGAAGAAAAAGAAGGAGAAGCAGAAGAAGAGAAAGAATAAGAAGAATGTGAAGAAGGTGTTGATGAGGTAGCAGAAGAATAAGAAGAACAGGAAGAATAAGAAAAGGAACAAGAGGAACAAGAGGAAGAAGAAGAAGAAGATGAAGCTATAAAGGAAGAACAACAAGAAGAAAGACAATAAAAAGAAGAAGGAGAAGAAGAATGCAAAGAAAAAGAAGAGAAAGAAGAAGAAGACTAGGAGTAAGAATAAGTCGAAGTGGAAGAAGATGAAGAGGATGAAGAAGAAGAAAAAGAAGAAGAGGAAGAAGAAGAAGAAGAAGAAGAAGAAGAAGAAGATGAAGATGTGGAAGAAGAAGTAGAAGGAGAAGAGGATGTAGAAGAAGAAGAAGAAGACAAGGATAGGAAGAAGAAGAAGAAGAAGAGGAAGATGCAGAAGAAGAAGGAGAAGAAGAAGAAGAGTATGAAGAAGAAGAGGAAAAAGAAGACAAAGAAGAAGATAAGGAACAAGAAAAAAAGAAGCAGAAGAAGAAGAAGGAGAAGAAGAAGAAGAAGAAGAAGAAGAGGAAGAAAAGGAAGAAGAAGAAAAAGAAGAAGTAGAAGAGAAGGAGAGAAGAAGAAGAAGAAAAGGAGGATGAGAAGAAGAGGATGATGATGAAGAAGAAGACGAGAAGGAAGAAGAAGAGGATGATGATGAAGAAGAAGATGAGAAGTAAGAAGAAGAGGAAGAGGAAAAGGAAGAAGAAGAGGAAGAGAAAGAACAAGAGGAAGAAGAAGAAGAATAGGAAGAATAAGAACAAGAAGAAGAGAAACAAGAAGAGCAAAAGAAGAAGAGCATAAAGAAGAAGAAAAGGAGGCACAAGAAGAAGAAGAAGAAGAGGAAAGGGAAGAGGGAGATGAGAAAGAAGAAGAAGAAGAAGAAGAAGAAGAAGAAGAAGTGGAAGAAGAAGAAGCAGGAGTAGAAGAAGAAGAAGAAGAAGAAGAAGAAGAAGAAGTAGAAAAAGAAGGAGAAGAAGAAGAACTAGAAAAAGAAAAAGGCGAAGAAGAAGAAGAAGAAGAAGAAGAGACAGAAGAAGAAGAAGCCAAAGAAGATGAAGAAAAAGAAGAACAAGAATAAGAAGAAGAAGAAGTAGAGGGGAAGAACAAGATGAAAAAGAAGAAGAAGAAGAAAAAGAAAAAATATGAACAAAAATAAGAAAATATGGTAGAATGGAAAGAGAAGAAGAAGAAGAAGAAGAAGAAGAAGATGGGAAGGAAGAAGAAGAAGAAGAAGGAGAAGAAGATTAAGAAGAAGTAAGAAAGAAGGGGGAGGAGAAGAAGAAGAGGAAGAAGAAGAAGAAGAAGAAGAAAATGAAGAAGAAGAAAAAAAGAAGAAGAAGAAGAGGGAGAAAAAGAAGGGGAAGAGGAAGAAGAAGAAGAAAAGAGGAAGAAGATAAAAAGGAAGAAGAAGAAGAAGATGAAGAAAAAGGGGAAGAAGAAGAAGATTAAGAAGAGGAGGAAGAAGAAGAAGAAGAAGAAGAGGAAGATGAGAAGAAGAAGTAGAAGAGAAGGAAGAAGAAATAGATGGGGAAGAGAAAGAAGTAGAGGAAGAGAAATGAGAAAAGAAAGGATAAGAAGAAGAGGAAGAAGAGATAGAAGTAGTAGAACTAGAAAAAGAAGTAAAAGAAGAAGAAGAAGGAGAAGAAGAAGAAGTAGCATATTAGTAGTAGTAGAAGAAGAAGAAGAAGAAGAAGAAGTGGAAGGAGAAGAAGAAGATGAAGAAGAAGAAAAGTAGAAGAAGAAAAAGGAGAAGAAAAAGAAGAAGAGGAAGATGAAGCAGAGGAAGAAGAAGTCAAAGGAGTAAAAGATGATGAAGAAGAAGAAGAAGAAGAAGTTGAGGGGATGAAGAAAGGAAAAAGGAGATGAAGAAGAAAAAGAAAAGGAAGAAGAAGAATAAGAGAAAGAGGAGGAGGAAAAATAAAAGAAGAAGAAGAAGAATAATAATAAGAATAATACTAATATGAAGAAGAAGAAGAAGAAGAAGAAGGCAAAGAAGAAGAAAAAGAAGAAGAAGAAGAAGAAGAAGAGGAGGAGAAGTAGAAGAAGAGGAAGAAGAAAAAGAAGAGGAAGAACGTGAAGAAGAAGAAGAAGGAGGAGAAGAAGAGGAAGACAAAGAAGAGGAAGAAGGAGAAGAAGAAGAAGGGGAAGAAGAACAAGTAGAAGAGGAAGAAGAAGAGGAGGTGTAAGAAGAAGAGAAAGAAGAAAATAAGGAAGAAGAAGATAAAGAATAAGAAGAAGAAGAGGAAGTTGAGGAGAATAGGAAGAAAAAGAAGAAATAGAAGAGGAAGTTGAGGAGAATAGGAAGAAGAAGAAGAATAAGAAGAAGTGGAAGAGGAAGAAAAGACTAAGTGAAAGAAGAAGGGGAAGAAAGAGAAGAAGAAGAAGGACAAGAAGTGGAAGATGAGAGAGAACGAGAGGAAAGGAAGAGGAGGAAGAAGAAGATGAAGAGGAGGAAGTAGAAGAAAATGGAGGAGAAGAAGATGAAGAAAAAGGAGGAGAAGAAGAAGTAAAAGAAAAAGAAGAAGGGGAAGAAGAGAAAGAACAAGAAGAAAATGAAGAACAAAATGAAAAAGAAGAAGTGGAAGAAGAAGAAGAAGAAGAAGAGGAAGAGGAACAAGAAGAAGAGGTAAAATTGGAAAAAGAAGAGGAATAATGAGAAGTAGAAGAAGAATAAAAAGAAGAAGAATAAGTAGAATTTGAAGAGCCAGAAGTAGAAGAAAGAGATGGAAATGTAGAGGATAAAGAAGAAGAAGAAGAAGGAGAAGGAGAAAAAGTTATAGAAGAAGATGAAGAAGAAGTAGAAGCAAAAGAAGAAGAAGAATGGTAGAAGAAGAAGTAGAAAAGGAAGAATAAGAATAATAACAAGAAGAAGAAGAAGAAGAAAAATAAAAAGAAGAAGAAGAAAAAGAAGAATAAAAACAAGGAAAAGAAGAAGCAGTAGAAGAAAAAGAAGAAGCAATAGAAGAAGGTGAAGTTGCAGAAGAAAAAGTAGTAGAAGAAGAAGAAAAAGATGATAAAAGAGAAGAAGAAGCAGAAGAAAAAAAGGAAGGAGAAGAATTACAAGTAGAAGAAGAAAAAAGAGAAGAAGAAGATGATTATGAAGAAGAAGAAGGAGAAGCAAAAGCAAAAAAAGAAGAGGAGAAGTTGAAGAAGAATAAGAAAAAGAGGAGGAAGAAAAAGAGAAGAGGAAGTAGAACAAGAAGAAGAAGAAGAAGAAGAAGATGAAAGAGAAGAACAAGAAAAAGGAGAATAAAATGAAGAAGAAGTAGTGAAGGAGAAGAAAAAAAGAACAGGAAGAAGTAGAAGATAGAGAAGAAGATGAAGAAGAGAGGAAGAAGAAGAAGAAGAAGAAGAGGAAGAAGAAGAAGAATAAGAAGAAAAGAAAGAAGAAGCAAAGGAGAAGAAGTGGAAGATGAGGAGAATGGGAAGAAGAAGAAGAAGATGATGATGAGGAGGAGGAAGAAAAAGAGTAATATGAAAAAGAAGGGCAGAGAAAGTAGAAGAGGAAGAAGAACAAGTTTAGGAGGAACAAGGAGAGGAAGAAGTTAGAGAAGAAGAAGAAAAAAAGATGTGGAAAAGTAGAAAAAGAAGAAAGAAATAGAAAAGAAAGGAGAAGAAGTAGAAGAAGAAGAAAAAGAAAAAGAAGAAGTATAACAAGAAGAGGAAGAAGAAAAAGAAGAAGAAGAAGAAGAAGAAGAAGAAGAAGAAGAAGAAGAAAAAGAAAAGAAGAAGAAGTAGAAGAAGAAGAAGAGGAGGAGGAGGAAGAAGAAGAAGAAGAAGAAGAAGATGATGATGATTATGATGATGATGAGGAACAAGAGGAAGAGGTAGAAGAAAAAGAAGAGGAAGATGAGGAAGAATAAGAAGTAGTAGTAGAAGAAGAAGAAGAAGACGAAAAGGAATTTTAAGAAGAAGAAGTAGAAGAAGGAGAAGAAGAAGATGAAGAAGAAGAAGAAATAAAAAAAAAAGTTGAAGGAGATGAAGAAGAAGAAGAAGAACGAGAAGAAGACGGATTATGGATTACGAACTATATGATTAAGGATTAGGGATTGAGGAAACATGATTAAGCAGGGGATTAGAGATTAATAATTAAGGATTAAAGATAAGGTATTTGGGATTAGGGATTATGAATTCAGGATTAGTGGTTATGGCTAGCTTTTAGGGATTATGGATTATAAAAAGGGATAAGGGATTAAGGGATGAGGAACTAAGGATTAGGGAATAGAAAATCAAGTTTAAGTTTTAAGGATTACGGTTTTTAAATTATGGATTAGACATTAGGGATTAGAGATTTATGATAAGGGATTAAAGATAATTGATTATGGAGAAGAAATGAAGAGATTGGGTCATAAAGATTAGGGATAAGAAGGAGAAGGCATAGAAGAAGAAGAAGAAAAAGTACAATGAGAAGTAAGAGAAGAAGAAGAAGAAGAAGAAAAGTAGAAGAAGTTGGAGATGAGCAACTAAATGAAGAAGAAGAAGGGGAGGAAGAAGAAAAAGAAGAAGAAGAAGGAGAAGAGGAAGAATAAAAGTAAGAAGAGGAAGAACTAGAAGAAGAAGTAGAAGAAGAGGGATTAAAAGAAGAAGAAGAAGAAGAAGGATTAAAAGAAGAAGAAGAAGGATTAAAAGAAGAAGAAGAAGAAGAAAAAGGAGGAGAAGAAGAAGTAGAAGAAGAAGGAGGAGAAGAAGAAGAAGATGATCAGAAGAAGAAGTTGAAGAAGGGGAGAATAAAATGGGTAAGAAGGAGAAGAAGAAGCAGCTAAGAAGAAGAGGAAAAAGATGAAGAAAAATAAAGGGAAGGAGAAGAGGAAGAAGAAGAAAACGAAGAAGAAGAAGAAGAAGAAGATGACGAGGAAGAAGTAAAAGAAGGAAAAGAATATGAAGAAGAAGAAGAAGAGAGGAAGAAAAAGTAGAAGAAGAAGAGGAAGAAGAAGAAGAAGAAGAACAAGAAGAGGAAGTGATAGAAGAAGAAAAAAAATGAAAAAAATGGAATGAGATGAAGACGAAGAAAAATAAAAGAAGAGAAGAAAAAAGAAGAAAAAAAGAAGAAGAAGAATAAGAAGTAGTAGAATAAGTAGAAGGAGATTAAGAAGAAGTTGAAGAAGTAGAAGAAGAAGGAGAAGAAGAAGTGGGGGAAGAAGAAGAAGAGGAAGAAGAGGAAGAAGATAAAGAAGAAGAAGAAGAAGAAGCAAAAGAACAAGAAGGAGAACATTTAGAAGTTGTAGAAGAAGAAGAAAAAGAAGAAGAAGAAGTAGAAGAAGAAGAAGCAAAAGAAGAAGGAGAAGAAGAAGAAGAAAAAGAAGTGGGGGAAGAAGAAGAAGAGAAAGAAGATAAAGAAGAAGAAGAAGAAGAAGAAGAACAAGAACAAGGAGAACATTTTGAAGGAGAAGAAGAAGAAGAAGTGGAAGAAGAAGAAGCAAAAGAAGAAGGAGAAGAAGAAGGAAAAGAAAAAAGAGATAACAATAGCAATAACTATAATAGTAGTAGTAGTAATAATAATAATAATAATAATAATAATAATAATAATAATAATAATAATAATAATAATAACAATAATATTAACTATAATAGTAATAACAATAATAATAATAATAAGGGGAAAAAGAAAAAGTGGAAGAAGAGGAAGAACATGAAGAACAAGAAGAAGAAGAAGAAGAAACAGAAGAAGAAGAAGAAGAAGAACAAGAGGAAGAAGATGAAGCTAAGGATTAGAGGAAAAAGAAGAAGTAGAAGAAAAAGAAAAATAATGATAATAATAACAATAATCATAAAAATAAAAAGAAGAGAAAGTAGTAAAATAATAATAATAATAATAATAATAATAATAATAATAATAATAATAAATAGAAGAGGAAGAAGAAATTGAATAAGAAGAAGAAAAAGAAGATTTAGATGAAGAAGAAGAAGAAGAGGGAGAAGAAGAAGAAGAAGAAGAAGTAGAACAAGAAGAAGAAGAAGAAGAATAAAGAGAAGAAGAAGAAGAAGGTGGAGGAGGAGGAGAAGAAGTAGAATGAGAAGTAGAAGAGGACATAGAAGAAGAAGTAGAAGTAGAAGGAGAAGAACATTTAGAAGAAAAAAAAAGGAAAGGAAGAAGAAGAAAAGGAAGAAGAAGAAGAAGAAGAAGAATAAGTAGAAGTAGAAGAGGAAGAAGAAGGTGAATAACAAGAAGAACTTGAAGATGAAGAAGAAGAACAAGAAGAACAAGAAGAAGAAGAAGAAGAAAAAAGAAATAGTAGTAGTAGTAGCAGAAGAAGAAGAGGAAGAAGAGGAAGAATTAGAAGTAGTAGTAGAAGAAGAAGAAGTAGAAGTAGATAAAGGCAAAGAGGAAGAGGAAGATGAAGAAGAAGAACATGAAGAAGGAGCAGAAGAATAAGTAGTCAAAGAAGGAGGAGAATAAGAAGGGTAAGTAGAAGAAGAAGAAGAAGAAGAAGAGGGTAAGAAGAAGAGGAGGAAGAAGAAGAAGAAGAAGAAGATTAAAAAGAGCAAGAAGAAAAATAAGGGAGATTGGAAGAAGATAAAGAGAAGAAGAAGAGAAGAAGAAGAAGAAGAAGAAGATGAAGAGGATGAGGAAGTAGAAGAAGGAGAAAATTATGAAGACAAAGAAGAAGAAGAGAAGAAGAAGACGAAGAAGAAGAAGAAGTAGTAGTAGAAGATGAAAAAGAAGAAGAAGAAGAAGAAGAAGAAGAAGAAGAAGAAGAAGAAGAGGAAGAAGAAGAAGAAGAAGAGGAAGAGGAAATAGAAGAAGAAGACGAAGAAGAAGAAGTAGTTGAAGAAGAAGAAGAAGAAGAAGAAATAGTAGAAGTGGAAGAAGGAGAAGAAGTAGAAGAGGAAGAAAAAGAAAAAGAAGAAGAAGAAGGAGAGGAAGATGAGGGGAAGAAGGTAAATAAGAAGAAGAAGATGAGGAGGTAGGAGAAGAAGAAGAGGAAGAGGAAGAAGAAGAGGAAGAAGAAGAGGAAGAAGAAAATGAAGAAAAACGAGAAGAGCAAGAACAAGAAGAGAAGGAAGATGGACAAGATGAGGAAAAGAAGAAGAGCAATAAGATTAAGAAGAATAAGATGGAGAAGAAGAAGAAGAACAAGAACAAGAACAAGAACAAGAAAAAGATGATAAAGAAGAAGAAGAAGAATAAAAAGAAAAAGAAGAACTAGTAGTGGAAGAAGAAAAGAAACTAGAACAAGAAGAAGGAGAAGAAAGTAAAGAAGAAGAGGTAGAAGAAGAAAAGAAAAGGAAGAAGATGAAGAGGAAGAATAGGAAGAATAAGAAGTAGAAGTAGAAGAAGAAGAGGAAGAAGAATTTGAAGAAGTAATAGAAGAAGGAGAAGATTTATGGATTCCAAAGGGTAGGCTTACGAATAAGAGACTAGGTATGAGGGATTAAGTTAAAAAATTAAGGAGATGGGGATTAGGAATTAAGGATTAAGGATTAAGAATTAGGGATTGGGTATTAAGGATTAGAAATTAATGATTATGAGTAAGGGATTAGTGGTAACGACTAGGGTTTGGGGATTGGCTATTTTTAAATAAGGGTAAAGGTATTAGGGATTAAATATCAAGGATTAAGGATTATGAATTAGGGATTAAAAGATTAAAAACTAAGGATTAGAGATTAGTGATTAAAGATTAAAGATTAGGGATTACAATTTTTGGATTATGGATTAGAGATAAGGGATTAGGAATTTTTGATAAAAGATTAAAGATTAGGAATTAAGGATAAGAGATTAAGGGATTATGTCTTAAAAATTAGGGATTAAAGATTAGGGATAAGAGCTAAAAAAGAAGAAGAAGAAGTAGAAGAAGAAGTAGAAGAAGAAGAAAAAGAAGCAAACAAAGATGAACAACATGAAGTAGTAGTAATGATACAAGAAGAAGAATAAGAAAAAGAAGAAGTAGAAGAAGAAGACAGAGGAGAAGATGAAGAACCAAAAGAAGAAGAAGAAGAAGAATTAAAAGAAGTAGAAGTAGAAGTAGAAGAAGAGAAAGATGAATTAGAAGAACTAGAAGAAGAAAAAGAAGAAGAAGAAAAAGAAGGAGAAGAAAAAAAGTTGAAGAAGAAAAAGGAGAAGAAGAAGAATATGAAGAAGAAGAAGAAGATGAATAAGAAGAAGTAGAAAAAGAAATAAAAGAAGTGGAGAATAAGAAGGGTAAGAAGAAGAAGGAGACAATGTAGAAGAGGGTAAGAAAAAGATGAAAAGAAGAAGAAGAAAAAGTGAAAGAAGAAGAAGGGAAATAGGGGGAAGAAAAAGAGAAGAAGAGGAGGAGGAAGAAGAAGAAGAAGAAGAAGATGATGAGGAAAAAGAATATGAAGGAGAAGAATATGAAGAAAATAAAGAAGAAGAAGAGAAGAAGAAGAATAAGAATAAGAAGAGGAGGAAGAACAAGAAGATGATGATGAAGAAGAAGTAGAAGAAGAAGAAAAAGACAAAAAAGGAGATAAAAGAAGAAGAGAAAGAGGAATAAAAGGAAAGAGGGGTAGAAGAGGAAGAAGTAAAAGATGAAGAATAATAATAATAATAAGTAGTAGAACATGTAGAAGAAGATCAAAAGAAGAAGAAGAAGAAGGGGAAGAAGATGAATAGGAAGAAGAAAAAGGAGTCGAAGAAGAAGAAGAAGAAGAGGAAGAACAAGAAGAAGAAGAAGAGGAAGAAGAGACAGAATAAGAAGAAGAAGATGAAGAAGATAAAGAAGAAAAAGAAAACAAATAATAAATATAATCATCATACAATAATAAGTAAAATAATTATAACAATAATAGCAATAATAATAGGATGAAGAAAATAAATAAGAGGAACAACAAGAAGATTTTGAAGAAGAAGAAGGAGAAGAAGACGAAAAAGAAGAAGAAGTAGAAGAAGAAGAAGAAGAAGAAGAAGAAGAAGAAGAAGAAGAAGAAGGAGAAGAAGAAGAAGAAGAAAGAGAAGGAGAAGAAACATAACAAGAAGTAAAAGAAGAAGTAGAATGAGTAGTAGAAGAAGAACTAGAAGTAGCAGAAGAAGAAGCAAAAAAAACAAGTAGAAGAAGAAGAAGAAGAGGAAGAATACAAAAAGAAGTGGAAGAAGAAGAAAAAGAAGAGTAAGAGTAGAAGAGGAAGAAGAAGAAGAATAATAATATGAAGAACTAGAAGCAAACGAAGAAGAAGAGGAAGAAGAAGATTTAAAAGAATAAGAAAAAGAAGAAGAAGAAGAAGGAGTAGAAGAAGAAGAAGAATTAGAACACGTAGAATAAGAATAAGAAGAAGAAGAAAAAGAAGGAGGAGAAGAAGTAGAAGAAGAAGGTGAAGTAGAACTCGATGAAGAAGTAGAAGAATAAGAAGTAGTCGAAGGAGGAGAATAAGAAGAGTAAGAAGTTGAAGAAGAAGAAGAAGAGGGTAAGAAGAAGATAAAGAAGAAGAAGAAGAAGAAAAAGGGGAAGAAGAAGAATAAGGAAAAGAGAAGGAAGAAAATGAAAAGAAGAAGAAAAGAAGAAGAAGAAGAAGAAGAATAAGAAGAAGAAGAAGATGATGTTGAAAAGAAAGTATAAGAAGGAGAAGAAGTAGAAGAAGAAGAAGAAGAGAAGAAGAAGAAGAAGAAGAAGACAAGAAGAAGAAGAAGAAGAAGAAGAAGAAGAGGAAGAAGAAGAAGAAGAAGAAGAAAAAGATGAAGAAGGAGAAGAAGAAGAAGAAGAAAAAGAGGAAGAAGAAGAGGGGGAAGAAGAAGAAGATGAGGAAGAAGAAGGAGAGAAAGCAAAAGAAGCTCAAGAAGAAGGAGGTGTAGAAGAAGTACAAGAAGAGGTAATCGAAGAAGAAGGAGAATAAGAAGAGTAAGAAGAAGAAGAAGAAGAAGAAGAAGAGGGTAAAAAGAAGAGGAAAAGGAAGAAGAAGAAGAAGATGAAGAAGAAGAACAAATGAAAGAAGAAGAATAAGGAAAATAGAAGAAAGAAAAAGGAAAGAAGGAAAGAAGAAGGAGAAGAAGAAGAAGAAGAAGAAGAAGAAGAAGAAGAAAAATAATAATAAGAAGAAGAAGAATTTGATGAAAGAGTGTAGAAGAAGGAGAAGAATATGAAGAAGAAGTAGAAGAAGAAGAGAAGAAGTAGAAGAAGAAATAGAAGAGGAAGAAGAAGAAGAAGAAGAAGAAGAAGAAGAAGAAGAAGAAGATGACGAAGAAGAAGAAGCAGAAGAAGATGTTGAAGAAGAAGAAGAGGAGGAAGAAGAAGGAGAAGGAGAAGAAAAATAAAAAGAAGGAAAGGAAGAAGAGGAGGAAGAAGAAGTAGAAGAGGAAGAAGAAGAAGAAGAAGAAGAAGAAGAAGAAGAAGAGGAAAGTGATGGGAAGATCATGATGAAGAAGAAGAAGATGAAGAGGAGGAAGAAGAAGAAGAGGAAATAGAAGAAGGAGAGGAAGAAGAAAAGGAACGAAAAGAAGAAGAAGAAGAACAAGAAGAGGTAGAAGAGAGAGAAGAAGATTAAAAGAAGAAGATTAAAAGAAGAAGAACAATAAGAAGGGGAAGAAGTGGTAGGGGAAGAAGAAGAAGAAGAAGAATAAGAAAAACAAGAAAAAGAAGAAGAAAAAGAAAAGGAAGAACAAGGAGAAGAAGTAAAAGAACAAGAAGAAAAAGATAAAGAAGAGGAACAAGAAGAAGAGGTAAAAGAAGAAAAAAAAGAGGAACAAGAAGAAGTGGAAGAGAAGAAAGAATATGAATTGAAAGAAGAAGAAGAATAATTTGAAGAAGTAATAGAAGAAGAAAGTGAAGAATTATCGATTATGAAGGGTAGGCTTAAGGGTTAAAGATTAGGTGTTAAGGATTAGGGAAAGAATTAAGGTGATAGGGATTAGGAATTAAAGATTAAGGATTAAGGACTAAGGATTAAGGATTAGGGATTAGAAATTATTGATTATGAATTAGGGATTTGTGGCAACGACTATTGTTTGGTGATTGGGGATTTTAAAATTAGGGTTAAGGGATTAGAGATTAAACAACAAGGATTAAGGATTATGAATAAGGGATTAAGAGATTGAAAAACTAAGGATTAGTGATAATAAATTAGGATTAAAGATTAAGGATTAAGATTTTGGGAGTATGGATTAGAGATTAGGGACTAGGGATTCAAGACAAAAGATTAAATATTAGGGATACGATAATAGATTAAGAGATTAAGTCTTAAAGTTTCAGGATTAAAGAATAAGGATAGGGACTAAAGAAGAAGAAGAAAAGAAAAAGAAGAAGAAAAAGAAAAAGAAGGAGAAGAAGTAGAAGAAGAAGTAGAAAAAGAAGAACAGGAAGTAGAAGAAGAGGAACAAGAAGAAGAACAAGAAAACGAAGAAGAAAAAGTGGTAGAAGAAGAAGAAGATGAAGAAAAAGAAAAAGAAGAAGATCTTGAAGAAGAAGAAGAAAAAGAAGAAAAAGAAGAAGAAGAAGAAGAGGAAGAAGAATAAGTTGAAGAATTGGAAGAAGAAGAAGGGGAAGAAGAAGAAGAAGAGGAAGAAGAAGAAGAAGAGGAAGAGGAATAAGAAGAAGAAGAGGAAGAAGAGGAAGATGATGAGAAGAGGAAGAAGAAGAAGAAGATAAGGGGGAAGAAGAAGAAGAAAAGGAAGAAGAAGGAGAAGAAGAAGAAGAAGAAGAAGAAGAAGAGGAAGAAGAAGTAAGAAGACAAAGAACAAGAAAAGGGAGAAAAGGAAGAAAAGAAAGAACAAGAAGAAAAGAAGAAGAGAAAGAAGAAGAAGAGGAAGTGGAAGAATGAGAGGAAGAAATGGAAGAAGAAGAAGAAGATGTTGATGATATGGAGGAGGGAGAGGAGGAGGAAGAAGAAGAAGAAGAAGAAGAAGAAGAAGAACAAGAACAAGAACAAGAAGAAAAAGATGAGAAGAAGAGGAAGAAAAAGAAGAAGAGGAAGTAGAGAAAGGACAAAGAGGAAGAAGAAAAAGAAGAAGAAGAAGTAGAAGAAAGAGAAGAAGTAGAAGAAAGAGAAGATATAGAAGAAGAAGAAGAAGAAAAGAAGTAGAAGGGGAAGAAGTGGGAGGATGGAACATGGATTTGGGAGGGTGTCCTTAGGGATTAAGAATTAAGAAATAGGGATTGGATGTTAGGGATTAGAGGGGTAGGGATTAAGGATTTTGGATTTGGGATTAGGGATTAAGTATTAGGGGTTATTGATTCAAAAACAAGGATTATGAATTAAGAATTTGTTATTAGGGATAAAAGATTAAATTATTAAGTATTATGGATTAGGGATTTATGATTAGAGATTAGAGAATAGAGATTAATTGTTTATAATAAGGGATTAAAGATTGAGAATAAAGGATTGCGAATTAGAGGTTAAGCGATAATGTCTTAAAGATTAGGTATTAAAGATTAAGGATTATGTGTTAAGGATTACAGATTAGGGATATGGGTTTAAAAATTAAAGATGAAGTAGTAGAAGAAGTAGTAGAAGAATGAGAAGAATAAGTAAACGAAGAAGAAGAAGCAGAAAGAAAAAAAGAAAAGATGAAGAACAAGAAGAACAAGAAGAACAAGAAGAAGATGTGGTAGAACAAGAAGAAGACCATTGAGAAGATTATTTTGAAGAAGAAGAAGAAGAAGAAGGGATGGAGGAGAAAGAACAAGAAGAAGAAGAAATATACATAGAAGAAGAACAAGAAGAGAAGAAGATGAAGATGAAGACAAAGAAGAGGAGGAAGAAGAAAAGAGGAAGATGAAGAAGTTGGAGAAGAAGAAGAAGCAGAAGAGGAAGATGAGGAAGAAGAAGAAGCAGAAGAAGAAGAAGAAGAAGAAGACGCAGAAGAAGAAGAAGAAGATAAAGAAGAAGAAGAATAAGAAGAAGGAAAAGAAGAAGAAGAAGAAGAAGAAGAAGAAGAAGAAGAAGAGGAAGAAAAAGAAGAGGACGATGAAGTACAAGAAAAACAAGAACAAGTAGAGGAAGAAGAAGAAGAAAAAGATGAAAAAGAAGAAGAAGAAGAAGAAGAAGAAGAAGAAGAAGAGGAAAATGAGAAAGAAGAAGAAAAAGATGTTAATGAAAAAGAAGTAGAAGAAGAGAAAGAAGAAGAACAAGAACATGAGGAGGAAGAAGTGCTAGAAGAACTAGAAGACGAAGAAGAAGAAGAAGAAGAAGAAGAAGAAGAAGACGAAGAAGAATTAGAGAAAGAGGAAGAAAAAGAAGGAGAAGAGGAAAAAGAAGGGGAAGAAGAAGAAGAGGAAGAAGTAGTGAATGAAGAAGAAAAAGAGGAAGAAGATGAAGTGGATGATGAAGGAGTAGTGTAAGAAGATGAAGACCACATAGAAGGAAAGAAGAAGAAGATGAAGATGAAGAGGACAACAAAGA
>JAIUJO010000053.1:419665-432165 GCA_023846275.1 Vanilla planifolia
GCAGAAGGAGACGAAGAAGAAGGAGAACATGTAGAAGAGGAAGAAGAAAGAGTGGAAGATGAAGAAGAAGAGGAAGAAGAAGTTACAGATGGAGAGGGAGAAGTGGAGGAAGAAGCAGAAGTTTAAGTAGAAGAAGAGAAAAAGTTGAACTAGATGAGAAGGTCAACAAAGAAGAAGTAGAAGAAGATGAATAAGAAATAAAGAGAGAAAGAAAATGAAGGTGGAGGGGAAGAAGGTTAAGAAGAAGTAGGAGAATAGGAAGAAGAAGAAGAAGAAGAGTAGGAAGAAGAAGAAGAATAGGAATATGAGGTAGTAGAAGAAGAAGAAAAGGAGGAAAGAGAAGAAGAAGAAGAAGAAGAAGGAGAAGTGGAAGAAAAATGAAAAGACAAAGAAGAAGAAGAAGAAGAAGAAGGAGAAAAGGTAGAGTAAAAAGAAGTGGAAGAAGAAAAAGATGAAGAGGAAATAGAAGAAGTGAAAGAAGAGGGAGATGTGAAAGTATAAGAAGATGGAGAAATGAAAGTAGAAGAAAATGAAGAAGTAGAAGAATAAGAAGAAGAAGTAGAAGAAGAAGAAAAAAAGAAGTAAAAGAAGAAAAAGAAGAAAAAGAATTAGGAGTAGTTGGAGAAGAAGAGGAAGATGATGATGATGAAGAAAAAGAAGAAGAAGTAGGAGAAGAAGTAGAAGAAGAAGTGGTAGAAGAAGAAGAAGAAGAATAAGAAGAAGAAGAGGAACAAGAAAAAGAAGAAGAAGATGAGGAAGAAGAAAAAAGAAGAACAGGAAGAAAATAAAGAAGAAGAAGAAGTAGAAGAGGAAGAAATATGAGAAGAAGATGAAGAAGAAGGAGAGGAGTAAGTCGAAGAAGAAGAAGTAGGTGACGAAGTAATTGTGGAAGATGAAGAAGAATAGGAAGAAGAAGCAAAAGTAGAAGAATAAAAAGAAAAAGAAGTAGAAGAAGAAGAAGAAGAAGGAGAAGAAGAAGAAGAGGATTAGGGTGAAGGAGGAGGAGAAGAAGAAGAATTTGAAGAAGAAGGATGAGGAGAAGAAGCAAATGAAAAAGATGAAGAAGAAGAGGAAGAGGAAGTAGAATAAGTAGAACAAGAAAAATGGGAACTAGAAGAGGGAAAAAAGATGGAGAAAAAGATGAAGAAGAAGAAAAAGAGGAAGAAAAGTCGAAGAAGAAGAAGAAGAAGAAGAAAAGGAAGATGAAGAAGTAAAAGAAGAAGAAGAAGAAGAAAAGGAAGAAAAAGAAGAGGAAGAAGAAGAAGAAGAAGAAGAAGAAGAGGTAGAAGAAAAATAAGAAGAAGAAGAAGATGATGATGATGAACAAGAAGAAGGAGAAGAAGTAGAAGAGAAAGAAGAGGAAGAAGAAGAAAAAGAAGAACAAGAAGAAGAATAAGAAGAAGATGATTAAGAAGAAGAAGAATAGGAAGAAGAAGAATAAGAAGAAGATGAGATGAAGGAGAAGGAGGAAGAAGAAGATGGAGCAAAAGAAGTAGAAGAAGAAGAAGAAAAAGGAGAAGAATTAAAGGAAGGTGAGGAGAAGAGGATGGCAAAAAAGAAGAAGATGAGGAGGAAGAAGAAAAAGAAGGGGAGGAAGAAGATGATGAAGAATAAGAAGAAGATGATGATGAAGAAGAGGAGGAAAAAGAAGAAGAAGAAGATGATGATAAAGAAGAGGAAGAAGTGGAAAATTTATAGCAAGAAGATGCAGAGGAAGAAGAAGAAAAAGAACAAGAAGTGGAAGAAGAAGAAGAAAAAGAAGAAGAACAAGAAAAAGAACTATAAAAGTAAGATGAAGAAGATATGAAGAAAGGTGAGGAAAGCGGATGACAAAGTAGAAGAACTTGGTGAGGAAGAAGAAGAAGAAGAGGAGGAAGAAGTTGATGAAGAAGAAGAAGAAGAAGATGATGAAGAAGAGGAGGAAGAAAAACAAGAAGAAGAAGAAGATGAAAAAGAAGAGGAGGAAGATGAAAAAGAAGAACAAAAAGATGTGAAGGAGGAAGAAGAAGAAGAACAACAAGAGGGAGAAGAAGAAGATAATGAAAAGGAAGAGAAAAAGAAGAAGAAAAAGAAGAAGAGAAAGACTAAAAATAAGAAGATGAAGAAGATGAAGAAGAAGAAGAAGTAGAAGAAGGAGAAGAGGAAGAATAAGATGTGGAGGAAGTAGAAGAAGAGGATAAAGAAGAGGTGGAAGAAGAGGAAGAAGTGGAGGAAAATAGATAGATGAAGAAGAAGATGAAGAAGAAGACGAAGAAGAAGTGGATGAAAAGAAGAAGCTAAAGAAAAAGAAGATCAAGAAGAAAGAGAGGAAGAAGAAGATGCACAAGAAGAAGAAGAAGAACACAAAGAAGAAGAAGAAGATGATGATGATGATGATGATGTTGATGAAGAAGAACAAGGAGAGGAAGAAAAAAAAGAAGAAGAAGAATAAGAAGTAAAGGAAGAGAAAGAAGAGGAGGAAGAAGTAGAAGAATGAGAAGAAGAGGTAAAAGAAGAAGAAGAAGATGAAGAATAATGAGAAGTAAAAGAGGAGCTAGTAGATGAATAAGGCGAAGAAGGAGAAGAAGATGAAGAAGAAGAAGAAAAGGTAGAAGAAGAAGAAGTAGTTCTAGTAGTAGTAAAAGGAAAAGAAGAAGAAGAGGAAGAAGATGATGAAAATGATGATGAAGAAGAAAATGAAGAAAAAGAAGAAGTAGAAGAAGAAGAGGAGGAGGAAGAAGATGATGAAGAAGAAGAAGAAGGGAAAGACAAAGAAGAAGAAGTAGAAGAAGAAAAAGAAGAAGAAGAAGAAGAAGAAGAAGCAAAAGAAGAAGAGGAAGAAGATGAAGAAGCTGAAGAAGAAGAAGAAGAAGAAGAGTAAGAAAAAGAAGTAGAAGTAGAAGGTGAAGAAGCAGAAGAAGTAGAACAATAAGAATAAGAAGAGGTAGGAGAAGAAGAAGAAGAAGAAAAAGAAGAAGAAGATGATGTAAAAGAAGAAGGAGAAGAAGAAGAAGAAGTAGAACACGAACAATCAGAAGGAGAAGAAGAAGAAATAGGAGAAGAAGAAGAGGTAGAAGGAGCAGAAGTAGAAGTAGTAGTAGAAGAAGAAGAAGAAGAAGACGTCAAAGTAGTAAGAGAAGAAGAAGAACAAGAAGAAGTCAATGAAAAAAGGGGAAGAAGAAGTGGAAAAAGATGATGAAGGAGAAGAAGAAATTGATGAAGAAGGACAACCATGAAAAATAAGAGGATGATAAAGAGAAGAAGAAGAAGAAATAGAAGAAGAAAAAGAAGAAGTAAAAGAAGAAGAAGTGGAAGAAATAGGAGGCGGGGAAGAAGAAGAAGAAGAAGAGGAAAAAGAAGAAGAAGAAGAAGAACAAAAAGAAGTGGAGGAAGAAAAATATAAGAAGAAGAAAAAGAAGAAAAAGAAGAAGAGGGAGAAGACGAAGATAAAGAAAAATAAGAAGAAGAAGAAGAAGAAGAAGAATAAGAAGAGGCAAAAGAAGAGGAAGAAGAAGAAGAAGAAGAGGAAGAAGAAGAAGAAGAAGAAGAGGGAAGAAGAAGAAGAAGAAGAAGAGAAAGAGGAAGAAGAAGAAGAGGACGAAGAAGAAGATGTGGAAGAAGAAGAAGAAGATGGTGAAGAAGAAGTTGAGGAAGAAGAACAAGAAGAAGAAGAAAAAGATGAAGAAGAGGAAGAAGAAGTGAAAGAAGATATAGAGGAGGAAGAAGAAGAAGAGGAAGAAGGGAAAGTAGGAGAGGAAAAGAAGATGAGACAGAAGAAGAAGAAGAGGATGAAGAGGAAGAAGAAAAAGAGGAAGAAGAAAAGGATGAAGAAGAAGAAGAATAAGAAGATTAATTTTTAATGGTTAGGGTATTATAGATTAGGGATTTGGGATTAAGGATTAGAGAATATATATTAGGGATTAGCAATTAGAGATCAGTGATTCGGGATGCAGTATTTAAGATTAGAGATTGAGTATTCGACATGATTAGAGATTAATGGATTAAGATTAGAATAAGAAAATGGATTACAGTTTAGTGATTAGACATTTGTGATTAAGGATAAGATATTATGATTTAAAGATGAGGAATTATTGATTATAATTTAGGGATTATTTTTTATGGGTGAAGGTTTTGAGTTTGGGGATTACAGGTTTATGATTAGTAGTTAGTGATTAATGATTAAGGATGGATTAGGGATTAAAAATTAGGGATTAGAGATTAACGAGAAGGAAGAAAGAAGAAGAAACAAAGAAGAAGTAGATGAAGGAAGAAAGAAGAAGGAAGGAATAAGGAAGAAAGAAGAAGCAGGGGAGGAAGAAGAAGAGGAAAAAGAAGAAAAAGGAGAAGAAGAAGAGGAAGAAGAACATAAAGAATAAAGAAGAAAGAGGAAGAAAGAAGGAAGAAAGAAGGAAGGAAGAAGGAAGAAGCAAGAAGGAAGAAGGAAGAATAAAGAAGAAAGAAGAAAGTAGAAAGAAGAAAGAAGAAATAAGAAAGAAGGAAAAAGAAGTAGAAGAAGAAGAAGAAGGAGATTGAAAAGGAGATAGAAAATGAAGAGAAGGTGAAGGAGAAGGAGAAAGAGAAGGAGAAGTGGAAGGTGAAGGAGATGGACAAGGAGCAGAAGAACGAGAAGGAGTAGGAGAAAGAGAAGGAGAAGGAGAAGGAGAAGGAGAATGAGAAGGAGAAAGAGACGCAGAAGAAGGAGAAATAGAAGAAGAAGAAGAAGAAGAAGAAGAAGAAGAAGAAGAAGAAGAAGAAAGTGAAGAAGAAGAAGAAGAGGAAGATGGTGATGAAGATGATGAAGAAGAAGAATAAGTGGAGGAAGAAGGTGATGAAGAAGAAGAAGAAGGGCAAGACAAAGAAGAAGAAGAAGAAGAAGAAGAAGAAGAAGAAGAAGCAAAAGAAGAAGAGTAAGAAGATGAAGAAGATGATGATGAAGAAGAAGTAGAAAAAGAATAAGAGTAAGAAGAAGAAGAAGTAGAAGGCAAAGAAGTAGAACACCAAGAATAAGAAGAAGTAGGAGAAGAAAAAGAAGAAGAAGAAGAAGATTAAGTAGAAGAAGAAGAAGAAGAAGAGCCAAAAGAAGGATTAGAAGTAGAAGAAGGAGTAATAAGAGAAGAAGAAGAAGAAATAGACAAGGGAGTAGAAGAAGAAGAAGAAGAAGAAGAAGAAGAGGAAGAAGCAAAAGAAGTAAGCGATGAAGAAGAAAAAGAAGAAAAAGAAGAAAACGATGAATAAAATTGGAAGAAGTGCAAAAAGATGAAGAAGAAGAAGAAGAAAAAGAAGAAGGACAAAACCATGAACAATAAGAGGAAGATAAAGAGAAGAAGAAGAAGAAATATAAGAAGAAAAAGAAGTAGTAGAAGAAGAAGTTGAGGAAATAGGTGGTGGGGAAGAAGAAGAAGAAGAAAGGGAAGAAGAAGGTGAAAAAGAATTAGAAGAAGAAGAAGAAGAGGAGGAAGAAGTAGAAGACGAAGAAAATAGAAGAAAAAGAAGAAGAATAAGAAGAAGAAAAAGAAGAAAAGGAAGGAGAGAAAGAAGAAGAAGAAGAGGAAGAATAAGAATAAGAAAAAGAAGAAGAATAAGAAGAAGCGAAGAAAGAAGAGGAAGAAGAAGAAGAAGAAGAAGAAGAAGAAGAAGAGGGGAAAGAAGAAGAAGAAGAAGAAGAAGAAGAGGAAGAAGAAAAAGAAGAATAAGAAGAAGAAGAAGCAGACAAAGAAGAAGAGGAAGAAGAAGATGGTGAAGAATAGGAAGATGAGGAGATGAGGACGATTAAAGAGAAGAAGAAGAGGAGGCAGAAGAAGAAGAAGAAGAAGGAGTAGAAGTTGAAGTAGAAGAAGAAGAAGAAGAAGAAGAAGAAGAAGAAGAAGAAGAAGAAGTCGTCAAAGAAGTAAGAGAAGAAGAAGAAAAGAAGAAGACGATGAAAAAAGGGGAAGAAGAAGTGGAAAAAGATGATGAAGGAGAAGAAGAAAATGATGAAGAAGCACAAAGCCAAGAACAATTAGAGGATGATAAAGAGAAGAAGAAGAAGATATAGAAGAAGAAAAAGAAGAAGTAAAAGAAGAAGAAGTCGAAGAAATAGGAGGAGGGGAAGAAGAAGAAGAAGAAGACAAAGAAGAAGAAGAAGAAAGGAAAGAAGAAGAGGAAAAAGAAGAAGAAGAAGAAGAACAAGAACAAGAACAAAAAGAAGAAGAGGAAGAAAAATAGAAGAAGAAGAAGAAGAAGAAAAGGAAGAAAAAGAAGAAGAGGGAGAAGACGAAGATAAAGAAGAATAAGAATAATAATAAGAAGAAGAATAAGAAGAGGAAAAAGAAGAGGAACAAGAAAAATAAGAAGAAGAGGAAGAAGAAGAAGAAGAAGAAGTGGGGGAAGAAAAAGAAGAAGAAGAAGAAGCTAAAGAGGAAGAAGAAGAAGAGGAAGAAGAAGAAGAAGAAGATATGGAAGAAGAAGAAAAAGAAGATGGTGAAGAAGAGGAAGATGAGGAGAAGAGGACGATTAAAAAGAAGAAGTTGAGGCTGCAGAAGAAGAAGATGAGGAAGAAGAACAAGAAGAGGAAGAAGAAGTGGAAAAAGAAAAAGACGAGGAAGAAGAAGAAGAAGAGGAAGAAGGGAAAGAAGGAGAGGAAAAGAAGATGAGATAGAAGAAGAAGAAGAGGATGAAGGGAAAGAAGGAGAGGAAAAAGAGGAAGAGGAAAAGGAGGAGGAAGAAGAAGTAGAAGATTAATTATTAATGGTTAGAGTATTAGAGATTAGGGATTTGGGATTAAGGATTAGAGAATATATATTAGGGATTAGCGATTAGAGATCAGTGATTCGGGATGTAGGATTTAAGATTAGAGATTGATTATTAGACATGATTAGATATTAATGGATTAGGATTAGAATAAGAAAATGGATTAGGGTTTAGTGATTAGACATTTGTGATTAAGGATAAGATATTACAAATTAAAGATGAGGAATTATTCATTATAGTTTAGGGATTATTTGTTATGGGTGAAGGTTTTGAGTTTGGGGATTACAAGTTTATGATTAGTAGTTAGTGATTAATGATTAAGGATGGATTAGGGATTAAAAATTAGGGATTAGAGATTAACGAGAAGGAAGAAAGAAGAAGAAACAAAGAAGAAGAAGATGAAGGAAGAAAGAAGGAAGAAGGAAGAAGGAAGAAAGAAGAAGAAGCATGGGAGGAAGAAGAAGAGGAAAAAGAAGAAAAAAGAGAAGAAGAAGAGGAAGAAGAACATAAAGAATAAAGAAGAAACAGGAAGAAAGAAGGAAGGGGGAAGGAAGAACCAAGAAGGAAGAAGGAAGAATAAAGAAGAAAGAAGAAAGTAGAATGAAGAAAGAAGAAAGAAGAACTATGAAAAAAGGGAAAAGAAGTAGAAGAAGAAGAAGGAGATTGAAAAGGAAATAGACAATGAAGAGAAGGTGAAGGAGAAGGAGAAAGAGAAGGAGAAGATGAAGAGGAAGAAGAGGAAGAAGACAAAGAAGATGATGATGAAGGAGAAGTTGAAAAAGAAGAAGAGTAAGAAGAAGAAGAAGTAGAAGGTGAAGAAGTAGAAGTAGAACAACAAGAATAAGAAGAAGTAGGAGAAGAAGAAGAATTAGAAGTAGAAGAAGGAGAAATAGGAGAAGAAGAAGAAGAAATAGAAGAGGGAGTAGAAGAAGAAGAAGAAGAAGAAGTAAATGAAGTAAGCGATGAAGAAGAAAAAGAAGAAAACGATGAATAAAATTGGAAGAAGAAGTGGAAAAAGATGAAGAAGAAGAAGAAGAAAAAGTAGAAGAAGGACAAAACCAAGAACAATAAGAGGAAGATAAAGAGAAGAAGAAGAAGAAATAGAAGAAGAAAAAGAAGTAGTAGAATAAGAAGTCGAGGAAATAGGAGGGGAAGAAGAAGAAGAAGAAGAAGAAGTAGAAGAAGATGAAAAAGAAGAAGAAGAAGAAAAGGAAGAAAATAGAAGAAAAAGAAGAAGAATAAGAAGAAGAAAAGAAGAAAAAAAAGAAAAAGAAGAAGAGAAAGATGACGAAGAAGAGGAAAAATAAGAATAAAAAAAAGAAGAATAAGAAGAAGAGGAAGAAGAATAGGAAGAAGAAGAAGAAGAAGAAGAGTTAGAAGAAGAAGAAGAAGAAGAGGGGAAAGAAGAAGAAGAAGAAGAAGAAGAGGAAGAGGAAGAAGAAGAAGAAGAAGAAGAAGAAGATGGTGAGGAAGAGGAAGATTAGGACGATTAAGGAGAAGAAGATGAGGAGGTAGAAGAAGTAGAAGAGGAAGTAGAACACGAAGAAGATGAAGATGAAGAAAAAGAAGAAGTGGAAGAAGATAAAGTGGAGAAAGAAGAAGAAGAAGAGGAAGAAGAGAAAGAAGAAAAGGAAAAGAAGGCGAGACAGAAGAAGAAGAAGAGGAAGAAGAAGAAGAAGAAGAAGAAGAGGAAGAAGAAAAGGAGGAAGAAGAAGTGATTAGGGATTAGAGAATATGGATTAGGGATTAGAGATAAGTGATTCGGGATGCCAGATTTATGATTAGAGATTGAGCATTAGAGATGATTATGGATTAATAGATTAGGATTGGAATAAGAAAATGGATTAGGATTTAGTAATTAGGCATTTGTGATTAATGATAAGATATTTCGATTAAAGGTGAGGAATTATTGATTATAGTTTATGGATTAGTTGTTAGTGGTGAAGGTTTTGAGTTCAAGGATTACAGGCTTTTGATTAGTAGTCAGGGATTAATGATTAAGGATCAATTAAGGATTAAGAATTAAGGATTAGGGATTAAGGAGAAGGATGAAGGAAGAAGAAACAAAGAAGAAGAAGAAGATGAAGGAAAAAAGGAGAAGGAAGTTGGAAGAAAGAAGAAGAAGGGGATGAAGAAGAAGAGGAAAAAGAAGAAAAAGAAGAAGACAAAGAATAAAGAAGAAAGCGGAAGAAAGATGGAAGAAAGAAGAAGGAAGGAGCAAGGAAGAAGCATGAAGGAAGATGGAAGAATAAAGAAGAATGAAGAAGGTTGAAAGAAGAAAGAAGAAATAAGAAAGAAGGAAGAAGAAGAAGAAGAAGAAGAAGAAGAAGAAGAAGAAGAAGAAGAAGAAGAAGGAGATCGAAAAGTAGATAGACAATAAAGAGAAGGTGAAGGAGAAGGAGAAGGAGAAGGAGAAGGAGAAGTGGAAGGTGAAGGAGATGGAGAAGGAGAAGCAGAACGAGAAAGAGTAGGAGATAGAGAAGAAGGAGTAGGAGAATGAGAAGGAGAAAGAGAAGGAGAAGAAGAAGAAAAAAGAAGAAGAAAAAGAAGAAGAAGAAGAAGAAGAAGAAGAAATAGAAGAAGAAGATGATGATAATGATGATGATAAAGAAGAAGAAGAAGAACAAGAGGATGAAGAAGAGGAAGGAGAAGAACAGGAAAAGAAGACATAGAGGAAGAAGAAAAAGGTGGGTAGAAGATGAAGAAGAAGAAGATGGCGATGAGGACGTGGAAGAAGAAGAAGAAAAGGAAAAAGGGGAAGAAGAAGAGAAAGAATGAAAAAGAAAGAAGAAGGAAGATTGCAAAAGGATGAAGGAAAGAGGTAGGAAGAAGAAAGGAGGAAGAAAGATGAAATTAGAAAGAATAAAAAAGGAAGAAAGAAAGAAGGAAGAATAAGAAGAAGAAGAAGAAGGAGAGGGAAAAGGAGTGGGACCAGAGGAAGGAGGAGGAGAAGAAGGAGGTGAAGGAGAAATAGAAGAGGATGTTGAAGGAGATTGAGAAGGAGAAGGAGAAGGAGAAGTAGAAGAAGAAGAAAAAAAAGAAGAAGATGAAGAAGAGGAAGAAGAAATAGTAGAAAGAAGAAGAAGAAAAAAAATGGAAGAAAAAGATGAAGAACAAGAAGATGAAGAAGATGAAGAAGATGTAGAAGTTGAAGAAGAAGAAGTAGAAGTAGAAGAAGAAGAAAAAATAGGAAGAAGAAGAGGAAGAAGAAGAACAAGAAAAGATGAAGGAGGGGAAGAAGAAGTCCAAAAAAGAAGAGGAAGTAGACAGAAGAAGAAGAAGAAGAAGAAGTTGACGAAGAAGGCAATGAAGAAGAAGAAGAAGAAGACGAAGAAGAGGAGAAGAAAAGGGAAGAAAAGAAAGAATAAGAAAAGGAAGGAGAAAGAATGAAGAAGGAATAAGGAAGGAGGAAGGAAGATGGAAAAAAGGAGAAAGGAAGTAGGAAGAAGAAAGAAGAAAGTAGAAAGAAAAAAAGCAGAGAGAAGAAGGAAGGAATAAGAAGAAGAAGCTGAAGAAGGGCAAGGAAAAGGAGGAGGATTAGGAGAAAGTATGGGAGAAGGTGAAGGAGAAAGGGAAGGAGAAGGAGAAGAGGAAGGTGAAGGATATGGGGAAGGAGAAAGAGAACAAGAAGGCAAGGAATAGTAGACAAGGAAGGAGAAGAAGAAGGAGAAGCATAAGAAGAAAGACAAGGAGAAGGAGAAGGGAAGAAGAAAGAGAAGGAGAAGATGAAGAAAAAGAAGAAGAAGAAGAAGTAGAAAGAGAAGAAGAACAAGGAAAAGAAGAAGAAGAATATGAGGAAGAAGAAGAGGAAAGAAGAAGAACAAGAAAAGAAGAGGAACAGAAGAAGAAGAAGAAGTGTAAGAAGAAGAGGATGAAGAAGAAGAAGAAAAAAAAGAAGATGAAGATGAAGAAGAAGAAGAAGAAAAGGAAGAAAAAGAAGAAGAGGAAGAAGTAGAAGAAGAAGAGGAAGAAGAAGAAGAAGAAGAGGAAGAGAGAAGAGGAACAAGAGGAAGATGAAGAAGAAGAAGAAAATGAGTAAGAAGAAGCAAAAGACGAAAAAGAAGAAGTTGAAGAAGTGGAAGAAGAAGAAGTAAAAGAAGAAGAGGATGAAGAAATGGATTCAGGATTAGTGGTTAGAGATTAGGGATGACAGATTAAGGATGGAGTGGTTAGGGATTAGGGAATATGGATTACAGATTAGGGAGGTAGGGATTAGAGAGGTGTTAGGGATTGGTGGTTAAGGATTAGGGATGGAGGGATTAAGTGTTAGGCAATAAGGATTATGGATTACTAATAAGAGATTAGGGTATAAAAAATAAAGGATTATGGATTAATGAGTTAGCATTAGGGAATAAGAAATAGGAATTAGCGATTAAAGATTAAGGATTTGGGAGTAAAGATTAGAGATGAAGAGATTAATTATTAAGGATTAGGGTTTAAGGATTAGGGATTAAGGATTAATTATTAATGATTAGGAATTTGGGATTAAGGATTACAGATTAAGGAATAGAATTATGAATTAAGGATTAGTGAGTATGGATTTGAGATTTAGGATTAAGTGTTAGAGATTAAGGATTAGGATTAAGATTAGGGATTAGAGATTTTAGATTAGAGATTTGAGATTAAAAATTATGTTTTTATCGATTAGGAATTAATGGTTAATAATTAGGTATTAGGGATTAGGGTTTAAAAATTAAGGAATAGAGATTATGAATTAATGATTAGAGATTAGAGATTAAGGATTATAGATTATAGGTTAAGGATTAAGATTAGGAATTATGTTTTAACGATTAGGGTTTAGAGATTATAGATTAAGGATTAATGATTAGGGATTAAGGATTGATTAGGGATTATGGATTAAGGATTAAAGATTAGGGATTAGGAATTAGGGAACAGGGAAGGAAGAAAGAAGAGGAAGGAAGAAGAAGGAAGAACGAAGAAGAAAGAAGGAAGAAGGGAGGAGTTAGAAGGAAGAAGAAGAAAAAGTGAAGGAAGAAGAAGAGGAAAAAGAAGAAAAAAAAGTTTGAAAAAGAAGAGGAAGAATAAAGAAGAAAGAAGAAAGAAGAACAAAGAAAGAAGAAGAAAGAAAGAAGAAGAAACAAGGAAGGTGGAAAGAAGAAGTAGGAAGGAAGAAAGAAGAAGAAAGAAGAAAGAAAAAAGAAAGAAAAATGAAGAAGAGGAAGAAGAAGTAGAAGGAGAAGGAGTAGAAGGAGAAGCAAAAAGAGAATAAGAAGTTGATAGAGAAGGAGAAGGAGATGGAGAAGGTGATGGAGAAATAAAAGGAGAAGGAGAAAGAAGAGGAGAAGAAGAGGGAGAAGAAGTAATAAAAGTAGAAGAAGAAGAAGATGTAGAAGAAGCAAAAGAAGAAGAAGAAGAAGAAGAAGTGAAAGAAGAAGTAGAAGAAGAAGAAGAAGAAGAAGAAGAATAAGAAGAAGAAATTGAATAGGAAGAAGAAGAAGAAGAGGAGGAAGAAGAAGAAGAAGACGAAGAAGAAGTTGTAGTAAAAGAAGAAGAAGAAGAAGAAGAAGAAGAAGAAAAGGAAGAATAGGCAGAAGAAGTAGTAGTAGTAGAAGAAGAAGATGTAAGAGGAGGAAGAAGAAGAAGATGATTAAAAAGAAGAAGTAAGAGGAAGAAGTAGTAATAGTAGAAGAAGCAGAAGAAGGAGAAGAAGAAAAAAAAGAAGAAGAAGTCGATAACGAAGTTGATGAAGAAGAAGAATAAGAAGATGAAGGAGAAGAAGAAGAAGAAGAAAAAGAAAAGAAAGAAGAAGAAGGGGAAAAGGTGGAGGAAGT
>JAIUJO010000053.1:437165-442165 GCA_023846275.1 Vanilla planifolia
GAAAAAGAACAAGAAGTGGAAGAAGAAGAAGAAGAAAAATAATAGGAAGAAGAAGATGAAAAAGAAGATTAAGAAGAAGAGGATGGGGAAGGGGAAAAGAAGAAGAAGAAGTAAAAAGAAGAAGATGGAGAAGAAGGAGATGAAGTAGAAGTTGGAGAAGGAGTATAAGAAAAAGGAAAAGCAGACGAAGAGGTATTAGTAGTAGAAGGAGAATAAGAAGTTATTGTAGTAGAAGTTGAAGATGAATAAGGAGAAGAAGAAAAATAAGAAGAGGAAGAAAGAGAAAAAGAAGAGCAACAAGAAAAATAAGGAGAAGAAGATAAAGAAGAAGAAGAAGAAGAAGAGGAAGAAGAAAAAGAAGAAAAAGAAGAAGAAGAAGAATAACAATAAGAGGAATAAGGCAAAGTAGAAGAAGAAGGAGAAGGAGAAGAAGAAGGAGAAGGAGAAGAAGAAGAAGAAGGCAAAGAAGATGGAAAAGAAGATGAAAAGGTAATAGTAGTAGAAGTGGAAGAAGATGAAGATGATGAAGAAGAATGAGAAGAAGAACAAGAAGTAGAAGAAGAAAAAGTTAAATAAGAGCAAGAATAAGAATTTGGAGAAGCAGAGGGAGGCAAAGAAGAAGAATAAGAAGAAGAAGAAGAAGGGGAAGTGGAAGAAGAAGAAGAGAAGAGGAAGAAGAAGAAGAAGAAGAACAAGAAAAAGGGGAAGAAGAATAAGAAGAAGAAGAAGAAGATGAAGAAGAATAAGAAGAATATGAAGAAGAAGAAGAAGAAGAAGAAGAAGAGGAAGAAGGAGAAGATGAAGAAGAAAAAGAAGAATAAGAAGAAGAAGAGGAAGAAGAAGAACAAGAACAAGAACTAGAAGAAGAGGAAAAAGAAAAAGAAGAAGAGGAGGAAGAAGAAGAAGAACAAGAACTAGAAGAAGTGGGAAAAGAAGAAGAAGAAGAAGAAGAAGGAGAAAAAGAAGAAGTATTTCGAAGAAGTAGAAGAGCTGGAAGAAGAAGGGAAAGAAGAAGAAGAAGATGTAGAAGAAGAAGAACAACAAGGAGAAGAATAACAAAAAGTGAAAGAAGAAGTTGGAGAAGAAGTAAAAGTTAATGAAGAAGAAGTAGATGAAGAAGAAGAGAAGAAGAAGAAGAAGAAGAAGAAGAAGAAAAAGAAGATAAAGATAAAGGAGGAGGAAAAGAAAAATTAGAAGAACATGATGATGAAGTAGAAGAAAAAGAACAAGAAGAAAAAGAAAAAGAGGAAGAAGAAGAAGACAAAGAAGAAGAAGAGGAGGAAAAAGAAGTGGAAGAGGAGGAAGAAAAAGAAGAAGTAGAAGAAGAAGAAGAATATCATGAAGTAGAAGAAGAAGAACAAGAAGAAGTAGAAGAAGGGGAAAAAGAAAAAGAACAAGAGAAAAAAGAGGATGAAGAAGAAGAGGAAGAGGAGGAGGATAAAGAAGAAAAAGAAGATGAAGAAGAAGAAGTAGAAGGAGGAAGAAGAAGAAGAAGAGTAAGAAGAAGAAGAAGAAGAATAGGAACAAGTAGGACAAGAGAAAGAAGAAGAAGAATAAAAAGAAGAAGAAGAAGAAGAAGAAGAAGAAGAAGGAGAAGAAGAAGAAGAAGAAGAGAAAGAAAGAGGAAGAAGTAGTAGTAGTAGTAGAAGAAGTAGAAGAAGAAGAAGATGATGAAGAAGAAGAAGAAGAAGAAGAAGAAGAAGAAGAAGAAGTTGCAAAAGAAGAAGAAGAAGAAGAAGGAGAAGAAGAGGAAGAAGAAGATGAAGAAAAAGATAATGAAGAAGTAGAAGAAGAAGAATAAGAAGATGCAAAGAACAAAAAAAAAAGAAAAAGAATAAGAAGTAAAAGAAGAAGAAGAAGTCGAAGAAGAAGATGAGGAAGAGGAAGAAGTGGAAGAAGTAGAAGACAAAGAAGAAGAAGAAGAAGAAGGAAAAGAAGAAGTGGAAGGCAAAGAAGAAGAAGAAGAAGAAGAAAAGGTAGGAGGAAAAGAAGAAGAAGAAGAATGATAAGAAGTAAGAGAAAGAAAAATTAGGAGAAGAAAAAAAGATGTAAAAGTGGAAGAAGAAGAAGAAGAAGTAAAAGTAGGAAGAAGAATAAGGTGAAGAAGAAGAAGAAGAAGAAGAAGAAGAAGAATAAGACGAAGATGAAGAAGACGAAGAAGAAGGAGAGGAATTTAAAGAAAAATAATAGGAAGAATAAGAATAAGAAGAAGAAGAAGAGCTTGAAGATGAAGAAGTATAAGAAGAAGAAGAAGAAGAAGAAGAAGAAGAAGTGGAAGAAGAAGAAGAAGTAGGAAAATTGGAAGAAAGTGAGGAAGAATAAAAAGAAGAAGAATAATAATAAGAAGAAGAAGAAGTAAAGGAAGAGGATGATGATGATGAAGAAGAAGAAAAAGAAATAGAAGGAGAAGCAGAAGGAGGCAAAAGAGAAGAGGGAGAAAAAGAGGAGGAAGGAGATGGTGAATAAGAAAAGCGAGAAGAAGATGAAGAAGAAGAAGAAGAAGAAGTGTTGCACTCTTGTGTTTGATGAATCATGCATAAATATTTATATCTCATATGGGCTTGCTTTACAAAAAATGTAAATATTTAATTAAGTGAAGTCATGAACTTTAAATGTCTAAAATAGTGATCTTCAATGCTCTTGGAGTCATGGCAAACTTCAAGGAAATTGAAGAAATGTACTAAACTTTTCATACTTGAATTTTTTTTTGTTTTTCTTGAATTTGATAAGTCCAAATTTTGAGATTATGTGACACACTAGTAGCATTAATATTTAAAAATTTATATGTTTAATAATTGTTGAATTTTGATTTTTGGGCCAAGTATTATTATTTAAAAGCACATACATTGGTATTTAGTTTTTTAAAATTATTTAGGAATTATTTTTCATGAATTTTTTTCATAGTCATTTAGGAAACTTATAATACTATGATAATATAAACTTTTTTTGGTACACTTATGTTAAAATATTTTGCACAAAAATTCTCACAAAACACCCTAAAACAAGTGTTAGTCTCGAGAATTTTCATTGTAGCATTGGGCGGGTCGACCCAACCCGACCATTGGCCTGTCCAGGCTTTAGAAATCAAAAAAATATAATATAATTTTTTGCCTAACGAGGAAGGGGCGCCCATTGTCAAAAGGAAGAAGGCTGCAGACAACGTTGAACGAAACATGACAAATTCAGGTCGCAGAAAAAGGAACACAACGAACTCAGCACGCCGATAATGCTGAACAAAAAAGTGCGAGATCAAGTCAACCTGAACCAAGTGATGAAATCTTGGTCAAGGAAGGGGGAGCCAATGCCAAAGCGGCTCGACAGTCATACGAACTAAATTCTTTATACAGCATAATGGCAAAGTTATTTGGAAAGAGCAAGCACGATCGAACGGCTGATATTAATCAACGTAAAATGACAAGGAGGTGAATCGAACCCGAGCTGAGAAGATATGCAGAAGGATGCGTAATGACTTCGATAACTGTTTTAATTTGACTAGTTTCTCGACACATTATACAAATACATGTAGGACCCCTGCATGTGATCAAAAGGTCCAGATCAAGGCAGCTTAGATCCAACGATCGGGATTAATCTCGAATGGTTAAAATGAGATCCAATCAGAAACATCCATTTTTGGGCCCCGAATCGGACAATGGCTGCTTTTGGTCCGTTAACTAATCGGGTAGTTCATTTTAGAGCCGTTAGAACTTTTTTTAGAGCTCAAATTTAAGCTCTATAAACAAGGAAGGATGAAGAACTTTGATGGGTAACATTTGTTAGGATCCCAAAAGCTTTCAGATCACGATTTTGAGCAAAATCAAGTGAATACGGTGCTTCCAATTTTATACAAAGAAAGTGGCAAGAAGGATTCCGAATTTAGAGGTTTTTGCTTCAACAATCTTTCAATCTCTATTCCTCCATTTTTCGATCGTGTGTGCCTCCTATTTCTCTTAAAATTACTATAAGTTTTGGGAATTTTTGTATTGTTTTCTTTGGGGTAAGGGCATCCCGACATTGTGCAAAAGCCCGAGGATTGAGTTATGTCCAAAAAAACTCAAGTAGATTAGGGATTATCCATAGGAAAAATCCCTACTAGGTTTGAGATGAACCGTGCGAAAAATCTCGCTTGCAATTTGGTATTTTTAGTGTTTTTTTTCCAACACCAGTTGTGGGTGGTTGTAGGCTTGATTTTGAGTCGAACCACCCTAAAAAGCTTTTGTACTTTATTTCTTCTTACTCGTGCTTAAAAGATTTAATTTTTAATTGGAACTAAAAATCGAAAGAAAATTTTGTTTACCACAATTCACCCCCCCTCTTGTGAGATTTTCTTAAGCACAAAGAACTTCAAGAAGAAGAAGAAGAAAAAGAAGAAAACAAAGAAGAAGATGGGGAAGCAGAAGATGATGAAGAAGAAGAAGAAGAAGAAGAAGAAGAAGATGATGATGATGACTAAAAAGAAGCACAAGAAGAGGGAGAAGAAGAAGAAGAAGTAGAAGAATTTTAAGATGAAGAAAGAGAAGAAGTAGAAGAAGATGAAGAAGAAGAGGATGAAGAAGAGGGAAAAGAAGAAGAAGAAGAATAAAAAGAAAAAGAAGAAGAAGAAGAAGAAGCAGAAGAACAAGATGGTATAAAAGAAGAAGAAGAAGATGACAATGAAGAAAAAGAAGAAGAAGAAGAAGAAGAAAACAAAGAAGAAGAAGAAGAAGAAGAAGAAGAAGAAGAAGTAGAAGAAGAAGAAAAAAAAGAAGTAGATGAAGAAGGAGTAGGAGAAGAATAAAAAGAAGGAGAAGAAGAAGAAGAACAAGTAGACAAAGAAGAAGAAGAAGATGAAGAAGAAGAAGAAGAGGAAGAAGAAGTTGAAGAACAAGTAGAACGAGAAGTAGAAGAAAAAGAAGAAGAGGAAGAAGGAGAAGAAGAAGAAGTGGAAGAAAAAAAGTGGAAGAAGAAGAAGAAGAAGTAGAAGAAATAAGAGGAATAAGAAGTAGATTGGGAAGAAGAAGAAG
>JAIUJO010000053.1:447165-449665 GCA_023846275.1 Vanilla planifolia
GAAGGAGACAAAGAAGAAGAGGAAGAAGAAGAAGAAGAAGAGGAAGAGCAAGAGGGAGAGGAAGAGGAAGAAGAAGAAGAAGAAGATGAAGAAGAAGGAGAAGAAAGAGAAGAAGAAGATGTAAGAGAAGAAGAAAAAGGCAAAGAAGAAGAAGGAGAAGAAAATGAAGATGTAGTAGTAGTAGTAACAGAAGAAGCAGAAGAAGAAGAAGTGGAAGATGAGGAAGAAGTAGGAGATGAAGAACAAGAAGAATAAGAAGAAAAGGAAAAATAAGAGTAAGAAAAAGAAGATGGAGAAGAAGGGGAAGGAGAAGAGGAAGAAGGAGAAGCAGAAGTTGAAGAAGAAGAAGAAGAAGAAGAAGGGGAAGGGGAAGAAGAAGGAGAAGTAGAAGAAGAAGAGGAAGAAGAGTAAAGGAAAGAAAAAAAAGAAAAAGAATAAGGGGAAGAGGAAGAAGAGTAAAGGAAAGAAAAAAAAGAAAAAGAATAAGGGGAAGACGAAGAAGAAGAAGAAGAAGAAGAAGAAGAAGAAGAAAAAGAAGAAGAAAAAGAAGAAGAAGATGAAGTAGAAGGGGGCAAAGTAGTAGAAGAAGAGGAAGAAGAAGAAAAAGAAGAAGAAGAAGTACAACAAGAACAAGAAGAAGAAAAAAAAGAAAAGGAAGAAGAAGAAAAAGAAGAAGTATGTGGAACAAGTAGAAGAAGTGGAAGAAGAAGAAGAAGTTGAGAAGAAGAAGAAGAAAAAGAAGAAAAAAGAAGAAGATCGAGAAGAAGAAGAAGAAGAAGTAATAAAAGAAGATGAAGAAGAAGAAGAAGAAGAAGTAGGAGAAGAAGAAGAAGAAGTTAAGGAAGAAGAAGTAGAAGAAGAGGAAGAAAAAATAGAAGTAGAAGAAGAAAAAGTTAAAGAAAAAGATGAAGAAGAAGAAGAAGAAGAAGAAGAGGTAGAAGTAGAAGAAGAAGAAGAAGAAGAAGAAGAAGAGGAAGAGGAGGAGGAGGAGGAAGAAGAGAAGAAGAAGAAGAAGAAGTAAGAAGAGAAAGATGAAGAAGAAGAAGAAGAGTAAGTGAAACAAGTGGTACAAGAGGAAGAAGAAGAAGAAGAAGAAGAAGAGGAAGTAAGAGGAGGAAGAAGTAGTAGTAATTGTAGTAGAAGAAGAAGAAAAAGAAAAGGAAGAAAAAGAAGATGAAGTAGAAGAAGAAGATGAAGAAGGAGAAGAAGAAGAAAAGCCAGAGAAGAATAAGAAGAAGAACATTAAGAAGCAAAAGGAGAGGAAGAAGAAAAAGAAGAAGAATAAAAAGATTGAAAAGAAGAGGAAGAAGTGGAAGAAGAAGAAGAAAAATAAGAGGAAGAAGAAGAAAACAAAGAAGAAGAAGAAGAAGAAGAAGAAGAAGATGATGATGATGTTGACTGAGAAGAAGCAGAAGGAGAGGGGGGAAAAGAAGAATGTGAAGAAGTGAAAATTAAAAGAAGGAAGAGGAGGATGATGAGAAGAAGAAGAAGAAGAAGAAGAGGAAGAGGAGGAAGAGGAAGACAAAGAAGGAGAAGGAGAAGAAGAAGAAGAAGAAGAAGAAGAAGAAGAAGAGGAAGAAGAAGAAGAAGAAGAAGAAGAAGAAGGAGAAGAAGAAGTTGGAGAAAAAGAAGAAGAAGAAGAAGAAGAAGAAGAAGAAGAAGAAGAACAAGAAGAAGAAGAAGAAATAGAAGAAGTAGTGGAAGAAGAAGAAGGAGAAGAAGAGGAAGAAGAAGAACAAGAAGAAGATGAAGAAGAAGAAGAAGAAGAGCAACTTGAAGAAGAAGAAGAATAAAAAGAAGAAGATGATGAAGAAGAAGAAGAACATAAAGAAGAAGAAGAAGTTGGAGAAATAGGAGAAGAAGATGAAGAAGAAGAAGTTGATGGTGAAGAAGAATAAGAGGAAGACGAAGGAAAACAAGAATGAGGGGAAGTCGAAGAAGACGAAGAAGATGAAAAAGAAGAAAATTAGAAGAAGTATAAGAAGAGGAAGAGGAAGAAGCAGAAGAAGTATAAAAAGAATAAGTTGAATAAGAAGAAGAGGAAGAAGAACGAGTAGAAGAAGAAGTAGGAGGAGAATAGGAAGAAGAAGAAGAAGAATAGGATGAGGAGGAAGGGGGAGAAGAAGATAGAGAAGATGGAGAAGAAGTAGATGACGATGTAAGAGGAAGAAGAAGAAGAAGAAGAAGATGAAGAAGAAGATGAACAAAAAGGGGAAGCAAAAGAATTATGATAAGAAGAAGATGATGAGGATGAAGAAGAAGAAGAACAAGAAGAAGAAGTTGAAGACAAAGGAGAAGAAGAAGCAGAAGAAGAAGGAGGAGAAGAAGAAGTTGATGATGATGAAGAAGAGGAGGAAGAAGCAGAAGAACAACAAAAAGGGGAAGAAGAAGAATTATGGGAAGAAGTTGTTGACGAAGAAGAAGAAGAAGAAGTAGTAGTAGTAGTAGAAGAAGAGGAAGAAGAATGAGAATAAGAAGAATAAGTAGAAGAAAGGGAAGA